>CAVNYN010274119.1:0-13492 GCA_963692815.1 Nyctanthes arbor-tristis
ATCTATCACATACCAAGGTAGACATACTTTACTTATTGGCACAAAGATATTAAGCTCCAAAGTTCGGTTTCCATTACATGTCAAACTCTACTCCCGCTCGCAGACATGCTCCAATTCATGGCTTGCTTCTCAAATATCATGTATTCAATCATCTACAAAATGGTATAAAGGGGAGCGAGTACAAAGTACTCAGTGAGTAACAAAACCCTTTGATTCACCTTTCTTTTGGAAGATTCATTTTTAAGAAAACCACAGAATGCACAAAGTTTTTGAATGCATAAAAGGACCCTATCACTAGTTAAACTACTACCGTTAGTGTGTGCAAGATACATATCAATTCAATCATGTCATGTACATTTAAGTGGATCCACAATCAAATCCCAGTTGACCCCTACCGGAATTTCTATATAAAGCAATACAAATACAAAGCAAATATCATACTAATCGTTGCACATCTCAGTATCATTAGATAGCTCCTAGTATGGCAACAAAGCCAAGCAAAGCAAAGACAAAATGGGTAGAACATCAATTAGTGATTCAAATGCAATCTATCTTTCTTTCCAATGCATCAAAACCCATGTTTATTTCATGGAAGACTTCAATCAAAATCCAAGTCTATCTTATCAAACTTTATGAATGCAAAAAAGGAATCAAAGTATTAGTTACTCACCTCTTAATTTTCCAAGGATTGTTTGAACAATTTTAAGTGGAAAAATGCTTCCAAAACCTTGATATTTCTCAATCAATGTGGTTTTTTTAAGTTAGATTCTCCCTATATATGGAAAGGGGCATTTTTCAAGTGAAAGGGAGATGTTTTGGTGAGTTTTACATGGTGTTCTATCCCTTTTTTGTCTATGGATAAATTTCCTTTTATATTTGAAGGTCTTGTGAACCACCAATAAGAAGCAATGCAAGTGTCCTTAGATAATTTTTGAGATTAGCTAATGAGAATGAGTACAAAGATCTTTTGGGAGTTTTGCCAAATAAAATTGGAGACAAATGTTCTTTTTATTTTCTCATGTGGTTATTTTATAAGATGAACAAGTGGCATTTTAAGGTTTCTTAATTATTTATTATTCATTAAGTCCCCCTACTTAGTATGATCTTAGAATTTATTTGTTATGTTTTTTAGTCATACTAATCAAATTTTACATTTTCATTCTAGGCATCATTTGAGCCATGATCTTTTAACTATATGACACAATTGATATAATTTAAGTCATTATTCAATCATCGTCAACTATACGACATAGCCAATGTAAACTCAAGTATTTATTCACTCATCGTCATAGTAACAATCATATTACCAATAGTCACTTTCTTGGCACTCATTTGAGTAACAATCTTGCAATTTAATATGATCACGTTATCATATTATAATTCTTGGCGTTCATTTTAATAATCTTGTAACCGTGCAATTCAAATAATTCCTCCGTCATTATCTAAATAATGGTCATTGCTAAATTTGTTTTTTAAGATTTTGCGGGATGTTACAATCCCCCTATAGAGTATGCAGAATGTGTGTCGTTAGAGCATTCACAATGATTGTGCTAATTTTAGTTATCCACATAAGAAAGATAATACAATTTTAGTGATTTTCGGATGACACACATGCAAGTCAATTTTAATAATTGCTTAACAGTCATATTGAAAGTTTTAGCAAAGTTTATTAAGTCTAAGTGGACCATCCACCAAAAACACTTCAACAAAGTAGATGTTTTGCAAATAAGGGAATATATGTTGTTTATGTAATAGATCAAGATTTCTATGTCTATGGGAGCATAATGAATCATTTGACTTTGACAGGAAGCTATACTTTTGCTTCCATCAAGGCTTGTGTGCCAATTCCACTTCTTCCAATGGTTGCTCTAGCCTTCATAAATTTTGCTCTAATGAGCATGGTGCTGATTCTTAAAATCAGCACCCTGATTATTGGAGCTAACCTCAACTTCATTTACCTAAACACATAGTTAATTACTTTAAATAACACTTAACTTTTCAAAAGTAACTAGTGTTAACACCCGTGCGATGCACGGGAAGCAATGTCCGTCTAAATCACAATAATTGAACAAAAAGTCACTAACAAAAGAAAATAAACGAAATTAACAAAAGAAAGAACACGATGTTTACTTTATGTTGTTACAAATTCTAGAAAACTTCTTTGTACACTACATTCATCATTGAATTTATCATTGAATTTGTTCGTTTTCCCTCATTGTCAGAAATCAATATCTTCAATCGTGAATAACTGATCATCCTTGACATTAGAACATAAATTTGTCCATAAGTAAACATTGTTCTTTTAAGAAGAAATCTCACGTGAGAGAGCGATTGTTATAATTGGCTCTTATTATGGTGATGGCATAGGACACAATTAGTGGAAATTGTCTTCTCTAAAATTTAACAAGTATTTTGCAATCCGGATGAGTCAGTAACATCCTTGAAATTAAAATCATGCCTCATGCATTGCTTCCAAATAAAATTTGACCTTGCACAATTTAAAAGAAACCATGTAAAATTCGAAAAAGTGAATATACGTAGTTTAAAAACACCACCAATCATGTAATGTTCTTCAACTGAAAATATATACTAAAAAATATTAGAAGACATGTGGAGCTTATGAAAGAGAAAATTTTGTAGTTTAAAAATATTAGAAACATGGAAAATTTATAAAAAAAAAAAAAAAAGAGCTAAGAAATATTAAAAAACCAAATAGGATGTTCAATTCTTGTTCTATAATTTTTGTTACCTAAAAAATGCGTACAGGTTATCATTGTCTTGTTCTATATTTTTATGCTTTAGTAGAGCTAATAATATTAAAATTTGTTAATGCATGAGAAGTCTAAGAAAAAGTAAAAATCCGATTTCTGCCTCCTGAGCTACCATGCCCTGTGAAGTTATCACTCATTCCTTTTTTTAATTTATTTCCATATATATCCAGAATTAAAAAAAAAAAGAAAGAAAAATGAGGGTAAAAACAAAAAGCAGTCCCTTTAAAATGTAAAAATGAAACATACACATTGACAAATCCACCAATCTGACGTGTGAACACCAACTTCGTTCAACCATATACCATTTTTTTTTTTTTTGGGAACCAATTGAACTATACATTTGAATTCCCTAATGAGATGAAAAATATGCTAGATCATTAAGTTACATCATTCTACCATGAAAATAGGCAATTTTCTAGAGCTACAATTCCGTGTCATCAACTGTATCTACAACATAAATGTTAACAGAGGGGAAAAAAAAAAAAAGCCACTCCTGACTCTACAAATTCAAGCATGAAATGCAATCACCAGACCTTCATCATTGCTATTTCCACTTCATACCTTATTCACCTCTCATTTGAGTTGAATTTCTTGCATGCCGCCTTGGGGAGATCAAAAACCTTTTTCACATATGTACTTTTCTTGAATGCTAGCTCCTCTTTGCTGCAACTTGTCGGGATGTACATAAAGTGCTACCTTCAGTAAGCTTTCTTCACAGCAACGGGTCGTAATGATCTCTGTTAGAGAAATTGGTTGCCGACCATTATCTGGCCCAAGGCTATATTGTAAGCAAGTTCCCCAACTTTCCAGTTGTGCATCTCTTGATGTCAGCATCAAGAGATTCTGATAACCTATTTCTCTCAGCCTGCTATTTCTGAACAAGAAGATCACGCATATTCTTCTCTACAGTGCTTTTGCCGTTTGTTCCATTATCCTCTGATGCCTCTCTAGTCTTACTTTATGTCTCTGGGCTGATTCATTATTATTTCCATCAGATCGCTCCAGGTCTGAGCAAGAATATTTGTGTTTCAATCGCTCCAGGTCCGCTTGTTCAACCGTATAATATAATGGGTCAGCTTGTAGAAAAAATTAATAAAAACCATGTTTTTCTTTGAAAAGAACAATTTATGGATTTTGCGGAGAAAACTAAAGTAGACTGGAGAGAGCTCAGATGGGAGATTGTTCAAATTGAAATAGAAGCCGATTTAAAGGTGCTTTGCAAATAGGGGAGTGAATAAAGGATGGGATTAGAGTTTGAGAATTGGATTGCCATTCTTGGAGAGTTGGAGAGAGTGATATAAATCTGGGAAAGAGAAAAGTAAAAGGGGAGAGAGAAGGGCAACCTTCTTCAGAAATGAACAATTATCTATTTAGTATTGCACACGCGGGAAAAGGGAGAAGCAAGGCTGCATTCTTGAGAAATGAACAATATATTGACTTCCCAATGCATATATCACATAATAATAATAATAATAATAATAATAATAATAATAATAATAATAATAAGAAGGGAAAAGCAGTGAGTTTCGGAGGGAAAATGAAGTGGGCTCGTTCCAAACTTAGTATAGATATAGATAGTGTAGATGATGATGACGACGATTTATAGTTATATATATATATATCTCTATATATATATATATATATATAGACACATTAAGAGAGGATAGTTTCTATTTCACGTTTTCTGGCCCATTTCACTTACTAAATCAGGATGTGTCATCTTGGCCATTGATTTTATCTTTTAATATTGGTCATTCATTTCCATTTTACTTTTTAATTTTATTTATTTTTTAAATTTAATAACAATATTTTCCAATTTTTAATCTCAATCACCAAATCAGATTTCATTTTATCTAGAAATATCTCTCTATTTATCCACATTTTTTGTTTCATTCCTCTAATAGAACTCATTTTATCTAAGATGTTTCTCAAATATCTCTTATTATACATTTAAACTTTCCACTTTTTATCTTGAGTAATTTTATTTTCGATTGATTTTCTTAGTTTTTGGTTACAATTTATCTCAAACCGTCGGATTGCTTCTGGATTGGTTCCAATATCTATATCTATATATACATTAAGAGATGAGAGTTTCCATTTCACGTTTTCCCGCTCATTTCATTTGCTAAATCAGGATGTGTCATCTTGTCCATTGATTTTATATCCTAATATTGGTCATTCATTTGCATTTTACTTTTTAATTTTATTTACTTTTTTAATTTAATAATATTTTCCAATTTTTAATCTCAATCACCAAATCAGATTCTATTTTATCCAGAAATATATCTCTCTTTATCCACATTTTTTGTTCCTTCCTCTAACAAAACTCATTTTATCTAAGATGTTTCTCAAATCTCTCTCACTATACATTTAAACTTTCCACTTCTTATCTTGAGTAATTTTATTTTCGATTGATTTTCTTAGTTTTTGGTTACGATTTATCTCACACCATCGGATTGCTTCTAGATTGGTTCCAATATGCACTTATGTTCAGAAAATTGGACATGTTATCGAATCAAAAAAGCTTGTTAGTTCAAGGTTATTGGACTGATTTCCATTAAATAATCGAAAAGAAAATTAATTTTTACCTAAAATTATATTAATTCATGTTTTAAGAGCCATTCAAAATATAACTTTGGGAATATAAATAAAATCTCACATTGGATATTTAGTTAAAAGAATTGAGGATGTATGTGTATATTAAGCTAATTGGAGAACGTTTATGCATAATAGAATCTTAGCTTTGTGCTTTGAGTTTCCAAAAAGTTCAAAAATTTAATAAATCATTAATGAAAAAAGTTTATCATGAACCAGTGAATCGTATCCATCTTTATATCACACCGTCGGATAGTTTTCCAGATTGATTCCAATATTTGCAAATATTCATCCAGATTGATTCAAGTATTTGCAAATATTCAGAAAACTGGACCGGTCATCGAACTGTTAAAGCTTGTTCAAGGTAATCGGATCGATTTTAATTAAATAATTAAAATAAATTAATTTATACCTAAAATAATAATTGAAATAAATTAATTTTTTCCTAAAATAACGTGATAAAAGAAACATTTGATTTTATAATTTTTTTTATCTTTACCGTTTAAAAAGATGTTAAAATTTTATTCATTTTTTAAGAGCCATTGAAAATATGACTTTGGGCATAGAACTGGATTCTCACATTTATTATTCAGTGAAAAGAATTGATGATGTATGCATATATTAAACTATTTAGAGAATGGTTATGCATAATAAGGCATTAAAATATGAGCCTTAAGCTTCCAAAAAGTTCAAAATTTTAATGGATTATTATTGAAAAACATTATTGTAAATCGGTGAACTGTATTGTTTTATCTTACACCGTCGAATTGTTTTCCAAATTGGTTACAGTATTCGCAAATTTTTTTCAATATTTTCCTTATATATATTGTTTAGACAATTTTTTATCTTCATTAGTGAAAGATATCGTATTGGTTATTTAATAAAAAGAATTGATGATATATACCTATATTAAGCTACTTAGAGAAGAGTTATGTATAATAGGGCCTTAACTTATGGGCCTTGAGTTATGAAAAAATTTAAAATTTTAATGTATCATTATTGAAAAAAGATTATTGTGAACTGTATTCGTATTTATCTCACACTGTCGGATTATTTTTTGGATTGACTCCAGTATTCACAAACGTCCAGAAAACTAGACCGGTCATCAAACTAGAAAAGCTAACGGCTCAAAGCCATCAAATCGGTTTTAATTAAATAATAGAAATAAATTAAATTTTACTTAAAATAATGTGGAAAAAAAACATTTAATTTGATAATTTTATGATACTTACCGTTTAAAAAATATTGAAATTTTATTCTTTTTTAAGAGCTATTGAAAATCTAAACTTTGAGTATAGAAAGAGAATCCCACATTAGTTATTTAGTAAAAAGAATTAAGAATGTATTTTTATATTAAGCAACTTGTAGAAGGGTTATGCATAATTAGGCGTTAGCTTATAGGCTTTGAGCTTCTAAAAAGTTTCAAATTTTAATGAAACTTTATTGAAAAAAAGTTTATTGTGAATCGGTGAACCGTATCCATCTTTATCTCACATTGTCAGATTATTTTTCAGATTGATTCAAGTATTTGAAAATATTCTGAAAACCATACCGTTCATCAAACCAGTAAAGCTAACTGGTCAAGAAATAATTATTAAAATAAATTAATTTTTACCTAAAATAACGTGGAAAAAGAATATTTGATTTTATAATTTTTTTATCTTTACCGTTTAAAAAGAGATTGAAATTTTATTCATTTTTAATAGCCATTGAAAATATGACTTTGGCCATATAAATGGATTCCCACATTGGTCATTTAGTGAAAATAATTGAAAATGTATGTCTATATTAACCTACTTCGAGAAGTGTTATGCATAAAAATGTCTTAGCTTATGGGTCTTAAACTTCCAAAGAGATTAAAATTTTAATGCATCATTATTGGAAAAAATTTATTGTGAACTGGTGAACGTATTTGTCTTAATCTCACACTGTCAGATTATTTTCTGAATTGGTTATAATATTCACAAATTTTCTTCAATGTTTTCCTTAGATTTTTTTTTAGAAAATTGTTTACTTTCATTAGTAAAAGATATCGTATTGTGTGTAATACCTATATCGTTCTTTATTACGCACACAAAAATGATTAAATATTATAGTTTAAGGCTACATTGAGGATGCAAATCCTCAAAGTCATATTGAAAAAACGTGACTTGGCATATAAAGAGAATTCCACATTGATTATTTAATGAAAAGAGTTGAGGATGTATGTATATATCAAGGTACTTAGAGAAGGGTTATGCATAATAGTTCCTTAAGTTATAGGCCTTGAGTTTCCAAAAAATTTAAAATTTTAACTGGTCATTATCGGAAAAAAGTTTATTGTGAACCAGTGAACCATATTCATCTTTATCTCACACCGTCAAATTGTTTTCCAGATAGACTCTAGTATTCACAAATGTTTAGATAACCAGACCAGTCATCAAATCAGAAAAGCTAACGACTCAAGGTCATCAAACCGTTTTTAATTAAATAATTAAAATAAATTAATTTTTACGTAAAATAATGTAGAAAAAGAACATTCGATTTTATAATTTTTTGATTTTTACCATTTAAAAAAATGTTAAAATCTTATTCTTTTTAAAGATCCATTGAAAATGTGACTTTGAGAATAGAAAGGAAATCTCATTTTGGTTATTTAGTAAAAAGAATTGAGAATGTATTTATATATTAAGCTATTTGGAGAATGGTTATACATAATAGAGTCTGAGCTTATGGGCCTTGAACTTCCAAAAAGTTTAAAATTTTAATGAATCATTATTGAAAAAAAAGTTTTTGTGAATCAGTGAATTGTATCGGTCTTTATCTCACATTGTCGAATTTTTTCCAGATTGGTTCCAATATTCACAAATTTTATTCAATGTTTTACTTAGGTCTTTTCTTAGACCATTTTTAATGGATATCGTATTACAGGTGTGCCCTATGTTGTTTTTCTTTACACATAAATAAACAATCAAATATTATAGTTTAAAGACCATTGAAAATGTAACTTTTGATATAGAAAGAGAATCCCACATTGGTTATTTAGTGAAAAAATTAAGATGTATGCCTATATTAAGTTACTCGGAGAAGAGATCGGAAGAGCACAACTTTAGCTTATAGGCTTTGAGCTTTCAAAAAGTTTAAAATTTTAATGGATCATTATTGAAAAAAGTTTATTGTGAATCGGTAAACTGTATCTGTTTTTATCTCACACCGTTAGATTATTTTTTAGATTGATTTCATTATTCGTACACGTTCAGAAAACTGGAACGGTTATCGAACTAGATAAGCTAACAGTTCAATAACATCGGACCAGTTTTAATTAAATAATTGAAATAAAATAATTTTATTTAAAATTATGTGGAAAAAGAACATTCAATTTTATAATTTTTTATCTTTTCTGTTTAAAAAAAAGTTGAAATTTTATTCTTCTTTTAAGAGCCATTGAAAATGTGACATTGTGTATAGAAAGAGAATCGCAAATTAGTTATTTAGTTAAAAGAGTTGATGATATATGCCAGTATTAAGTTATTTAGAGAGAATTATGCATAATAGGACCTTAACTTATGGGTCTTGAACTTCCAAAAAATTTAAAATTTTAATGAATCATTATTTAAAGTTTATCCGTTTTATGTCACACCATCGAATTGTTTTTCGAATTAGTTCCAATATTCACAAATTTTCTTTAATGTTTTCCTTAGATTTTTTAAGACCATTTTTTATCTTCATTAATGAAAAATATTGTATTATGGGTAGCACCTATATTGTTTGCCTTTACACACATATAAACGATCAAATATTATAACTTAAATCTTTTTTATACATTCAGGTTTAATTCTCTTGAATTACTTATATTATCTGTTATTATCATCCCGTGCAACGCACAGGTAAAATAACTAGTAATAATAAAAAAAGGGGAATAGTAGTTGAGTTTAGACGGGAAAATGAAATGGGGCTCATTCCAAACTCAGCTGCTTTATTATATAGTATAGATCTCGTATGTTAATGTACTTTTAAATTTACTTTAAACTTCATTAAACTTTTTGAAAAGTCGTTTTTGATGCCATTATACTTTTTAAACTTACTTCATATGTCATCGATCTTATAAAAAAACTTACCACATTAGCTACTCAATTAAAAATTAATAAAACGATAATGTAGAAAACATATTCTCCCATGTGACAGTTTCAAGCATTAATATATACAATCAAACCATAAGTTTTCAATTAAGAAAATAGCAAATTTAAACAAGTTCAGTGGCAAACCAAAGAAAATGCTAGGTAGGTAGCTTTAGTGCTGGTTTTAATTCTTTCATTTTTTTATTGTAAGGAAGTAGTTCTCTTTATTTATGAGTTTTAACAAGCTTTCTTTATTTTTTTTAAAGTACAATTACAATTTGTATCATGACAATACAAGTGTATATAAATATATATCATTTTGAAACACAGTGCACAGAAATCAATAATACAAACGAAATCAAACTCCTATACAGAAGACTACAAACTACATATAAAATGTAGACAAAGTCCCACATAGGGAGAATCGAACTTGGGACCTCTACGTCCCGAGGCCTCAACTTTAACTCTTAACCAAATGGGCTCAAGCCTCATTAGCTCAAGCTTTCTTCATTGGTTCCTTGTAATGAGAGGTCAAGTCTCCCTCTCTTATCTTTACTTTAATAAATGTATAGGGGCATCACAACCCCTTCATCGTGCGAAGACAAAAGTCTAAGAGCTTGTTTGATGCTCTTTATTTCTCTTTTCTTTATCAATTTATAATTTTACTTACCACTAATTTGACATTTGATTTGAATACTATTTAATTACAACCATATATTTTACATATTTTTACATTCTCAATACACATTCTCCATCTCTCCTCATTATAAATTCTCTCAATTTTGAAAAAAAGAGCATCAAACAAGCTCTAAAAATCATGTAAAAGCACATATGGTGTTTTATTAAAGGAAAAAAAAAGTAGCTATTTGTCACTATAGAGGCACACCTTTTCAAAAACTTATTTTAGACCCTCGGGACCAAAGAACTAGATAAGGTCATATTCTATGGTGGTAGATTGGAAATGTCCAAATTAATTGCCTATTAAAAGAAAATGTTTTGAGGTGTCCCCTATATGGAATTTGATAGATCTTAGAAATTCATTCAATTTTAGGCATCCTCAATTTAGAATTCCGCGAATTCTATAAAAATCCAATATCTTCAATTTGAAATTTTGTAGATTTTATGAAAATCTAGTGTCCTCAATTGCTTATGAATTTTGATGGATTTTATTAAATGATAGATTTCAAATGATTTCTATGGATTGTCAGCTTAAAAAAACACTTGCAACTCTCTCCAAAATCTAACCTCTTACCCTCATATTCCTAAGAATTTCATAAAATTTTTCTAAGCCTATATAATCAAATAAAATTTATAAGTATAAAATGATGAAACTTTGTTTTTTTCTTATGCCTATATTTCTATACAAGTATATCGAATTCAACTTGTACAAAACAATAGTTAATAATTTCATAATTTTTAAAGTAAAAAAAATTCAAAATTGATGAAAACTTGTGATTTTTTTTCTTGGCTACTCAATTTTTTTTGGATATCAGATCACATTTAACTTATGTAAAATTATTAACCAAATGTATGAGATAGAGTATTATCTTTCAGTTTTTTCTTTTCTTTTCTTTTCTTTTTTTTTTTAAAAATGCAAGGTTATACATTTTAGTTTTTAAGACATATTTGGAATATTTTTACTTGTTTTCTTATCATCATCGAACATGTGTAACTTTTTTACTTCTATCTCAAAGTTGATGTTCAACATGTGCAAAATAAATAAATAAAATAAAATAAAAAGATAAAAGAACAAAGTTGCTCAACGTTTAAATTCGGAGATCAACTCGATACTAGTATATTTTTAAATCATTTTATAGTAACATAATTTACTTGAGCAAAAGTAAAAACAGATTATGTGTTATTTGTCTTTACAAATAGTTCATATTTACATTATCTTCTTGTATGCCAAATTACAAATCAGAACATTACGAAATGTAGAATCCATTAATTCCATATATTGAGAATAGCCTTTAAATTCAACAAATTCTCTTGAAATCGACCGAAATCCATCAAATTCTGTGACATTAGATTTCATTAGAATCTGAAGAATTTTGTAGAATTCTATTAAAATTCATAAATCCTAAAAAAATTTACACAATTCTATGTTGAGGACACCACCTTAATTGTTGGATTACCTTAACATAAAATAAAAAATAAAGGGTAATTTACACTTAACGTCATCAACCTTGTAAACGAGTGAGAAATCACGTCCCTAAGTTTTATTTCTACTTCTGTGGGTCCTCAACCTTTATATAAATTCCCCTACAAGTTTACACTAACAGAAGACATCAAATTTTACCGTTAACTATCCACGTGCAAAAAGGGTAATTTACACTTGACATCTTCAACCTTCTAACTTTTAACAAATTACACCCATAACATTTATTCTTAGTATTGTGGGTCCTCAACCTTTGATGAAATCTCTTATCGAGTGATCATTGACACTTTCCATTCATTCAAATCATTAAATTTTCATAAAAGGATAATTTTACTATCGTAAAAGATTGGGGGCCTTCCGCGAAATTACTTTTATATCATTATTGTCTTTTTAAATTAAAAATATAGAAAAAATAATATAAAAATTAAAAAACAAATACCCTACCCACCCCAACCTTTCGTCCGGATATAATAGAGTTACCGTTGGGTTTAGTCCAAAATGGACTTGGGCGGTGGCAGTTAGACTACATAATCAACCCACAGTCCCCAAAAAATGTTTCGGGGTAAAGAAGAAAAATAGCTCCAATAGGAGAATCTATTATTCGACGCTGATTTAAAGATTCCCTCACTACCTGCACCACTATCAGTTGGTCAAAAATGGGTTGATAGAGATAAAGGAATCATCGACGATTATTAATTTTATTTCGTCGACGAATTTGTTTATATCATTGTTGACAAGAGGAGACCGAGAGCTTACAGCAGTCTATATTATTAAGGTTACGTATAACCAATCTTTTTATATGGGTGGGTGTGGTGTTTGCTTTTTAATTTTTATATTATTTTCCTATATTTTATTTTATTTTTTGTTTGTTCATTTAAAGAGATAATGATATAAAGATAATTTCACCTAAAATCTCCAACCTTTTACGAGAGTAAAGTTGTACTTTTATGAAAATTTAACGGTTTAAATAGATAGAAAGTGTTAATGATGATTTAAAGAGAGATTTTCTCAAAGTTTGAGGACCCAAAATATAAAAAATAAAGGTTAAGGATGTAATTTATTAAAAGTTGGAAGGTTAGAGACATCAAATGTAAATTACCCTTTTTGCACGTGATTGGTTAATGGCAGAGTTGAACGGTTTCCATTAGTGGAGACTTGGAGGGGAATTTGCGTAAAGATTGAGGACCTACAGAAGTAGAAATAAAAGTTGAGGATGTGATATCCCACTTGTTAAAAGGTTGGGGAAGTTAGGTATAAATTACCCAAAAATAAATAAAAGAAGAAAAAAAATGGGGTTGAAAAACTCTTGATATATCGCGTATATCCCGTGAAAGTCGTTCATTCAACGCCTATGAAATTATCTGACGGCCAAATTTGAGTAGTTTTCTTCTTCTCCAACCAAACCAGAGCGCAGAATTCACAATAAATTTGATCCATTGCTGTTTTTCCGCCGTGAAATCGGTTGAATCCACTCCCCGATTCATCGTGGATTCAGATTGTGCCATTTATCAACTCTGCCATTCTCACTTTTTTTCTTGGTTCTGGCTTTCTGGTAAGAATCCCCTGCCACGCCCAATCTAGCTGCGGATTCCTCTCGAATTTGTGATATTTTCTTATTTGGAATATTTTCTTTTAATTTGCAAAAGTTCCACACCTGGGTTTGTTTAACCGGTAAATAAAGTGCCTATCACGAATCCTTTCGGGTTCGTGAAAGGTATTTTATTTATTTTTATTTTGTATGTTCTTTTTTTTACCGGTTTGATGTATATAGTAGGTCAATGGTGGTAATTTGTACAAAAAAGTGGGGTGAAGGTTTGTGGGATTCTTTTCTAGGGGTTCTTGTTTTGGTTTTTTAGGATTTGAACAAGGGG
>CAVNYN010274120.1:0-20949 GCA_963692815.1 Nyctanthes arbor-tristis
GCTCTTCCGATCTTCCTATTATTTGTGTGTGTGTGTGTATTGTGTGTTTGGTGGCAAGCACAGTTTGCGCCTCTAGAAGATATCGACATGGAGCTGCCTACCTTAGGTGAATAGAACTCTTGCAAAGTCAAAAAGTACCAAGGTCTAAAATTTAGAGGTCGTATCCTTTAGCAAGCACCATTCATGGCCACCTCCAGTATTTAAATATGGCTTATTAACATACACTACTCCAAATCTAGATTCGCTTGAACAGCCTCATGATCTCCTCAAAAATTATACAAAACTAACTACATAATTTCAATAACCTAGCAATTAAAGAATGCTAATACTTTTACCTAAATGTGCGACGAGAGGTAAGGACAACTGCAAAAGGCCCTAAACGAGAAAAAATTAAAAACAAAAGAGATGAATATAGATGAGAACTTAATACATTGAAGCAAGTGCTCAACCTCTTATGCTTTTCTGCAACCTATAGAAGCTCGCATTAATTTGATCTTCATTTAAGATCATCATGCAACAAACTGAAAAGGAACAACCAAAAATCTGTCCCCCATTCCACGAAACACTGTTTACATCCTCACTGATAAGTATTGCTAAGTTTCTAAAAAATCCATGCAATCTAAATCTCTGCACATAACCCTGTTCCTCATCCAGCTCTCAGTTGTCAAAAGTCATTTCTAATTATAAATAACCCCACATAACAAGCGCATCAAGTGGTCTTGCCCAAAGCATTCTAGGTTATTTTCTCTGATATTATTTGTAAACGTTTCTAGGTAGTTCATACCTAGATGACAGAAAACACAGCAAAAGCTGCAGCACCGTTCTTCTTTCACTTTCTACGATGTACAAAGGTAACAGATGGAAAGAAACAAGATAGAAGAATCTAGCTTACCCATTGGACCAGTGCCAGATACACGGCTGTAATCGATCAAATCTTTCATGCTATTTACCACTTCAGATATCTGCAATGTTATCAAGCAAACAATTATCCAGAAGTAATATTAAAGAATACCATCATTACAAACTATCACAAGTTATTTCAATGTTCAGTAACTTCTTACTGCCAGTTAGATGCAATTTCTAGGTTAGTTTGCTAGTCATACTTCTTTGAAACAGCAAGTCTCTGACAAACTATACTTCTCCAACTTGACTATGATGGAATTCTCATTACTGGTTAAAGTTCACGCTCTTCCGATCTGTAATTTCCATTTAATTCTCCTTCTCCAATAAACAGTTAGTTTTTCCGCATTCCATATCAGAGATGAAATGCAAGTTCTTCAGTTCTAGTGAGGACAAGCATGTCCGACAATGTGTGATTTCAGAACTCGTGCAGGAGACACTTGCAATAAAGTTCAACCGAAAGTAAAAGGGGGGCTGCACCGTACCATACCATTCTGCTTCAATACACTGAAATGGCATCTTCAGTCAGTTATCTTGATCTAACAAGCAAATTCAAACCACAAAAGATGGTTGTTTCATGATGAATAATTCTGTCTTCATCACCAATTACATTTTCTATTTGATCCTCTAGCAAATCAACTAGTCTAACAAACCAAGAGATGCATTAATTTCCCATCCAAGACATAATCAACCTACAAGAACCTTGACAGCAAGTGAAGAAGACCAGTGGAAAGAATTTATAGAGCAGGAGCAAAAAGAATACAAGATTAGAAGCAAACTTAAAAGACACATCGTGATGTTAAATAACTTTTCATCCCTCAAGAACAAACTCAACTTCGATGCCTAAAAACAAACTAAGCCATATTCCCAATTTCCACCTGACAGTTGATTCTACGAAAGAGAGCAGACCAGTTGAACAAAGCACAATGCAGTTTCTGAAAGAATGAATTTAAAATATGTTGATGCTACCTGTAGGCACCGCACGTATCTCTTTGTATATCCCACATCGTTTACCAAAGGAACTTCCAAGGCTTTGGCCAGCTGGCGAGCTGAAGCAACAAACCTGGAAATAAATTTACAAGTTAATGACCACAAAAAAAAAAAAAATCATGTTGACCGCAGTAACAGAGGCTTATCAGTTCTCTAGTAGACCATGATGTTCAAAAAAATACAAGATATAATCTGTTGAAATGCTCCCAAATGGACATATAGTTTCTGCCAACTAGTCCTTAAAGCCACCCTATCAAACATAAACTCTATCAAGATCCAAAGGAAAGGCAATTGTATACCAAAATTCATGTCCTGCACAAAGTCTAGGAGCATGAAAAAACCAAACAAATCATAATACATATACCAGTATACTTATTGGAGGGGAAAAAACCTGAAAGACCAGTTTGGATCACTAAATAGTCCAAACAAGTATGATCTAGATTGCCAGGATATTTGATCTCCTGGGGCGGAGCTAGAAGTCCTTTTCCTAGTGAGCTAGCAAAAATTTTACTGCAATGCTTAAAAAGTATTGAACCATGGATTGTCCAGCCCATTACCACTCAGTCCGAGTCTAGGTCCAGAGAAGGCTTTGAAGTTATGTCAAAAGGGTTGGCTTTTTCACATAAGACAGTGGACATAAAGGTACTAATAGTGACAATTAACAAGAAATTAGCAGCCACAAAAACGCATCTTTGGAAATCAGCCAATGATACTTTTATTTAGAAATGAAGAAATATCATACAAGAGGCTTAAACATTGGGAGTCAAATAAAGAAAATCAACATCTACTTTAAAGATAAAATCCTGATTCCACTTTAAGATCTCCTTTAGAGAAAAAATCCAAATACACCTTTAAGATAAAACCCAAACTTTGGGAATCAAACACCATTATTTACTTGTGGACTTGTACAATTCCCAAAACAATTGGCAACATGGATACTCACTTTTGAAGAGGGGGAAAAATTGAAAAGTAAAAAACAAAATGGAAGAAGTTTGGGCCTGCTAGACTTTAAGCCTAGCAAAGCCGCCCACTAGTTCCGAATGATCTCTTGTTGTTTGCCGGGGGGGGGGTGGCATTCAAGTAAAGATTTAAAGCAACCTTTTTCTATCTGTAGCTCTGACCTATATTACCGGAACAGAGAGTAGCTCAGCCCGACATACATTCAGTACTGAACAAACTTACATGTCAAGCAGATTAAAAAAATACTGTTCTTTTTCCTCTCCTGAGATTTGTAAGCACCCATGCATAGTCTTCCATGAATCAGTAGCTTAAAGAAAAGGCAACACTAAGTACATGGAGACATAGTCCGCGTTAATTTATTTTTTTAATTAGAACAGGAAAAGCCATTTTTATCCACATATTTAGATGACCTATGAGCACTATGCAATTCTAGACCAGTTATTTGCACTCATTCTATTTCTATTTTGAGATAGAAATGAAAGACCGACATGGATATAGTCAAGTAATTTTCTGCCATTTCATCCTGTAAATTGGCATCAAAATTCCAAGACAGAAAGCCCGAGTCCAACGACAAGATCCTTAGACAAGATTCAACTCGATCTCACAACTATTGATGGGCAGAAAGCTAAAAGTAAACCAGTTGAATTAGACCAGTAACAGGATTCAAAAAGGTGAGAAAATGGTAGTACAATGATCCAAGACAAGAAGCACCTTCCACTTAATGCATATCTGAATCCCAACTAAAATCGACTAACAGCAGCACAGAGAGAATTTGGTCCACCATCAATATAATCAAGACTGTGGCACATGATACGTGATACTGATAGCACCATTAGGATTTTTTGTTTCTATAATAAAATAGAAACTGGTCGAACTAATCACATCCACATATTTCCATGGACCCATGTGTACTACAAAAAATCAACACCATTCAATTCTACAAATCTCAAATAGAATTATTCATTTTGAGTTTTGCTATCTGAACAAAGAGATACAAAAGGTCTAACAAAACTAACACATGGCGGGATCCTTTTTCTCAACACATCACATCACTTTTACATCATTGGTATTCACACGGGCCACGTCTCTTTTGTCACACTCTTTGTCTACTATTTTGTCCAAATAGAATTATTCATTTTGAAATAGAAATAGAATACTAACAAAGGCTATGTCTCTAAAAATGCTCTTATTT
This sequence comes from Nyctanthes arbor-tristis, assembly GCA_963692815.1. Lineage (NCBI taxonomy): Eukaryota > Viridiplantae > Streptophyta > Magnoliopsida > Lamiales > Oleaceae > Nyctanthes > Nyctanthes arbor-tristis. Next base: position 4,043 of record CAVNYN010274120.1, read on the forward strand.
AAGTATTTGCTTATTCACTTATCTAACTACGTGCTTAATTGAGGTGATCTAAATATTATATTCTGACAGGTTAATTTTTAGAAAGCAAGAACAGGTGCAATAACTTACAAATGAACAGGCGAACAGGCTAATATTACAATAACATGTTCAAAACAGGCGTCAATAATTCATTTACGACAGTTATGCCAGGTCCAGTTAAGGTGAGAGGCAAACAAAACGCAGATCAAGAGAACTCAGTGCATTTTAATACGGAGGCATACTGTAAAATCCAAATCACTTCTGAGAATCTGACTCATCAAATCATGGAAAGGAAAATTTATATATATTAAATCAGTTGAAACATGCATAACTGGACATATATGCCTATCTCAACTGCACTTCAGCGATTTATCCTCTGTCTTTGTAGTATCGATTTGTAATGAAATTAGCCAAGCAGACTTACTCATTAACAGCAATCGATGCATATATGCAAACACTGAAATGTGTAAGCTACATACAACTTTAAGAACAAGAATGACTGGAAATTACATATTGCAGTTATTTTGCAGATCTGAAACAGAGACATTGGATGGTGTGTTCTGGGTAGACGCCTGGTACTTCTGGGCAGCAGCACCGAGTTGGCTAACCTGCAGGATGCTCAAAACAAAGAGAAATATGCTTAAAGGATGGTCCAGTAGAGAGAGAACCCATAACCAGGTAAATGTGACTTGAAAATTCTCCTAGGACAGAAGTATCAAAATATTCAAGATTTACAAAGACGCACCAAAAGCCACAATGTCAATCCAGGCCAGTACATCCAAGATTACAATACCGTCAGTTCAACCAAACAACATACTCCATTTCGCTTCCATTTATAAATGAAGTTTATTTATACGTTGGTTTAAAATTCGAATTTTGCACAGGTGGCATCACCTAATCAAGCCTCGTGGAATTAATGATTAAAGCCATGTGTATGGACGCTTACATCATTATTGAAAGGTGGCTTGATTAGGTGATGCCATGTCTGCAAAATTTGAATTTCAAAACCATTTATTAATAAATTTCATTTATAAATTGTAGCCAAATAGACCCATCATTATTTTCATACTCTTTATCCAATCCATGAAGGAAATTTAGGCAGTAAGGAGGAATAAAATCATTTTTTCCATTTAAGTACCATTTGTTAGTCCTCCGACACCCCGCCAATGCGGGGGTGGAGGGGGAGCCTCCAAATAGTACAAAAGGAAATCTTTTTCTAAGAAGATGGGACTGAAAAGCTGAACATTTTAGTGGAAACATAAGTATTCCCGCTCATTATTTTCCTATGATTATAATATCATTGTAAACGAAACTATTATAAAGACCGAAAGAAGTCAATCCCAAAAAAGATTTGACCAAATGCAATGATTTTCAAATAAATTTTTCCAAGTGGCCTAGAATATCAACTATTGATATAAATTACCATGTATCATAGCTTACTGATAAACCAAGGACATAAGTCACACAGTACAGCCAAAAGAATTTATAGCCGTAAAATATAAGGGATCACACAGTTACATTGTAACAGCAGCATCCGCAAATGCAAACACACTAACCGTAGTGGTTCAAAGGTTGGCTCTTACAAACCTGAGGTATAAGCGATCTTCTGGGAATAAGCTCTTCATGACGTCGAGCACAGAACTCCCAGGAGCATATCTAAAAAGTTATAAAAGCATGAAGTAGATACAGTAAAAGAAGCTATATGATACAACTTAAAAGAAACAATTAGTTAAGACTGAACCTTAAGGTCTGGTGAGAATACAATTCGAAGTTGCCCTTCACGAACAACTCGAAGTTGCTCAAAGACACTCTCCTGAATGGCTTTTGCGTAATCAAGAACAATTTGCCCAGATGAGTTTTGATACTCCCTGGGCATATCAACATAGAGTAGTTCTTCCAGAGTACCGCTTTCATATTTTATTTTGAACAGTCTTGGCAGAACCTCAGCAGTTGCCTCTGAGAAAACAGATAAAAAACATTAGGTGCTGAGGGTAGTTTCCTTCTTTCCTTTTTCCATCTTTCATTACATATGGGGATGTCCGACAATTCTTATGGACTTCCAAAATTAAATAAGATCAGAGCTAGTCTACCCATTATTACATTATAACCTTACAGGGAGTAAAAATGAAGAAAAAACACCACAGTAAAGCTATACATAGCCAGCAAAAAAATTGATAAAGATCGTGTCTTAAAGCACAGAAAGGGGAAAAAAATACCATATCCACGACCCGGCTTACGGTTGCAAATTTCACAGTGCCAAATGTCCTGCATACATGTAAAACAATGATGTAACATGTATACCAGTAAATTATCTTACACTATAAATCAATTTGCATTTTTTAGTACAACTGAAGAAGATAGGTTTTAGAATTAGAACCATTAGTATTATGCTAAACAAACACACAGCTCTAATTTTTATAAGTAATATTAGGTCAGCAATAGCATAAATTGGACTATGAAAGTCCTTACAGAATTTTAAAACAATTGTATGTCTACCATCCAACCAGACCTGAGGGAAAACTCCAGTAGTTTGGCGTCCACTTGCATACATTGAAACACACCATCTCTTCTTGGCATTCGGTGCAAAATATTCAGTTACAAATTTTCTCCAGAAATTAATATTATTGTCCTGCAAAATATGTCAACACAAATGTAAGTTACAGGTGCAACCTCTGCCAAACCAAGAACACTTTCCTAAATTTGCTTCTGCATGTGTACAAAAATTTTGAAAGTAATCTCTTACTTCAGGTCGTAGCTGCTGCTGATACATATAATGTGTTAGCCGCCGCGCACACATCCCAGGTTCATATACTGGCTTCACAGGAGACCTTATGGACAAGTTCTGTGGTTGAAACTGAGCCTGTGGCTGAGTTCTTGTTTGAGGAATAGCTTTCAAGGCTTGCTGTTGTTGCTGATGCTGGATTTGCATAAGTCTCTGTTGTTGAAAAATCTGTGCAGCTGCAGCTGCCTGAGGAGACTGCCTCGATAAGAGAAGCTGCTGTTGCTGCTGTTGCTGATGTAAGAACAAAGATGGTTCTGGTTGTTGAGGTTCCATTTTGACAGGCACCAAGCTTCTCATACTTTGCATTTGTTGAGGTTCCAATTTGACACTACCAGGATTCCTCGAAGCTTGCAATTGCTGTGGAGTTTGGTCATTCAGCACTTGTGGCTCCATCTTAACAGCTCCAACACCTACTGCAGCTTGTGATGTTTGAAATGATTGCTGCTGCTGCTGCTGTTGTTTCTGCTGTTGGAGATTGCCAGCAGAAAACTGCTGCAACTGTTGCTGGTTATGCTGAAAATTCTGAGGATCAAGTTGCTGGGTATGTAGCTGTTCAGATAACATTTGGTTGCCAGAAGGGTTTTGGAATTGTTGTTGCCCTTGAACTTGACTGGATGAGTTAGGGTTGTTAGTGACTGACATAGGCCTAGATGGAGAAGGATCAATTCCTGTCCCATTTGCAAAGCCGGCCCCATTTTCAACAAGCCGGCGTTGGGAGCTCCCAAGACCAGAGAGTCCAGAATTCGGGCCTCCATTACCAAATGACTGCTGAAGCAAAGATGAAACACTGGATGCATTCCCCAACATGTTCATGTTATTAAACTGGTTGCGTGGCGATACCAAAGATGGGAAAACATTTTGGGAAGGCATCCCACCCCCTTGACTACCCAACAAACTAGAATTCGATCTCAACAGTGATGGTGGAATGGGCTGGGCTCCACCTGGTGGAGCAGGTGGCCCTTGTGGCACCATCTTTTTGCCAAAACAAAACAACAAGCTAAAGAATCTGTCAACTATAAGTTACACTTGTTGAACTAGCATTAATATCAACAAATGACAAAAAAAATTGTGTGCAACGCAAAATAATTATACAATTTACACACAATCAACAGAAGTCAAAGTTCTGGACATATTATTCTGAACCAACACAGTGGCATAAGCACCGTGGACGAGCAAGTAGCACCCTGATTGGCAGAATTGAAGTTGAAAATCAGAGATTTCCAACTCAAAGATGTTATCTTTGTCTCTGAACATCCTAAATCTTTCGTCTCTTTAATAATCCCTGCACAGAGGAGATAGTTTCCAAGTCAAATATATCCTTTCACGCCTTTCCCTTATTTACCAAGAAAGAACTACAATAAGATGAACTAAGAGTGAAAATATTCAACCCCAGACAAAAGAGAAGAAAAATGGATGAAAAGGAAATCTTGAAGTAAACATATTTTAAGACAAAAAAACTAAAAAAGAAAAATCGAAAATTTTAGCCACGTTGAGTTCAAGTAATCACTTTAAACTCGATCGAGCCCTAAATAGTGCAACAACACACTCTATTCCAAGCCATATTCACAGCGCTCAACTTCAAAATCCGTACATAAAGGAGAAGATAACATATAACATAATTCAAGATTTTAATTTATTGGAAGAAATAGATAAATGAAGGGAAAACACTCACCAGAACAGGATTTGAACACTACTGTCCGTTAAAAATCTGGAAATTTGAAGTCAAATACACTCTCGCTATAATTATTCTTTAGCATCAACCAGTTAATTGGTCGATTAATCGTTCAAAAACATAAATATAAACATTGGAAGTGTAGATTCATATAAATTTATGTATATACGTGTAGCTGTCAAAGTCTCCTCAAAATCTTGTGAAACTAGAGAGAGTTTCTTGAGATGCTGGGCTGTACTTTAGAATGCGTGCGTGTTTATAGCGGACGTCAAAAACGCATTGGATCCGATTGAACTTTTTCATTCTTTACCATCTCTCTCTTTCTCATGAAGTCAAATGCCCTTCTTCCCCAATGGGCGATGCGATGTATGTATGCGTGTATGTGTGCACTTACCGTTGTTATCCGAATGTTAATTTGGAAGTTGGAATGGGAAGGGAGTGAAGGAGTTATCAAAAACTCGGGTTTAGGTCTACAAAAGTTATAGTGATACATTGATAAGCTGCGTTTAGGTCTATACAAGTATTATAGTGATGTGTTGGTCAATGAATATTTGCAACAAAAATCAATGTTAATTTGTAAATGTTAAAGAATCAAGACATAGTGTTTGATAAGCTGCGTTTAGGTCTATGCAAGCATTATAGTGATGTGTTGATCAATGAATATTTGAAACAAAAATCAATGTTAATTTGTAAATGTTAAAGAATCAAGACATAGTGTCTTACATGGATGGTGTCCGACATGGTATTAAAGAATCAGAGTATTAGATATAGTTCATGTATGGTGACGTTTGCCTTTTCTCATGCTTTTAGAAAACCTACTTTATTTCGAGTAAAAATTCCTCTAGGTTTGGAGACTAATCCCGAGTTCTTGTTAATAAAATGGGATCTTAAATCCTACATATAGAATGTTGATAGCCCACAAATAGTTAGAGTGCTCCTGGAATATTAGATTTTTTTTTCAATCATTTCATAAGAAAAATAGTTGGGAAGTATCAGGAATATGTTTTTATAACCATATAAGTGTGCAAGCGCAACGGCGTGTGCATCCATTAGTGTTTTACAAACTTGTATTAACTTTATATTTAAAAAAAAAAAAAGATCAGAAACTGATGCCCACGTACATGCATCTGTATTGATGTATGAATAATATAATGATAAACATCTACCACATCTCGTATCTAGTTATTATCTAACTATTGAATATATATTGCAAAAAACTACAAACAAATTATTACAATATATAAGTCATTCAATAGGGGGAATAGGAGCTGAACACGAGATGAAGTATATGTATAGCATTATTCATTGATATATTCACATATGCCAAGGAATTTATATGACTTTTGTATCCAAAAAAGGTATGAATTTCACAAGTATCAAAGTTTTTGTGTTTATTAGTGTATTTTTTGATACAAAGCGGACATAGGAGAGGGAAATTAAGAGAGGGGCATGTATTGTTTGAATTCAGGACCTCTCGTGTGAAATGTAAGTGTCTATCTATTGTACTACAATTTGAACTAATTAAATAAAACATTGTTAATTCACCCTTATTTGATGAGTAATATTTAAATCAATAGTTTTAACTTAATAATTAAATAAAGGTATTAGTAAATTAACATAAAATAACCACTTCAATATAGAAATAAGACTATTGAAACCGATGAAAAAGGAAAATGGTATATATAAACGAGAGGGGAAAGGATTAAATCCAAGTTTTTAATTAAATAAAAATGAAAATTTGACATGAATAGTTGATGACTTGATTCGTAAGTTCGTTTTGGGAATTTTGATCCATAGTTTCATTCATCCAACTTTTTGCCATGATGTTGTGTTTTTCAGTTTTATTTTGTTGGATATTTCTTTTAAATCATATATGTTTACTTAACAAAAATAAATTAATCTATTTACTGATAACTCATATATTTAGAAGTGTTCTTTTCATATGGGCATGATACCCATGCCATATGAGCTATTCTCAGAAAAACAGCGGGTCTATAATAAGTTTACATGGACCTCCACTGTGCATGTGAGAGATCCTCACGTAGACACCGTATCTATGTGAAAATTTTTAATTCTCTTTTAGAAAATGTTATACACAGTAGCCAAACACTTTTGTATACACCAATGCTAATCTTATTCTATTTCATAATTGAATTTCATTAAACAAATCACATCCATACATTTTTTGAGATCTACTGCACTATACAAATTTCAGTAATTCAAATTCACTCGTTCTCTCTCTTATCTCAACAAAGAATAAGAAAAATGTCCAAATTTGAGAAAAATTTCATATATCTAACTACATCATATCCAATCAATCATATAAAATAAGAAAATGGTGGATGTCATCAATGAGGCATGTCATAACATACATGCATCCATGTCATCCACAACATATGATGGTCGCAATATCATGATCTCGGGTTCTTTTACGTTAATGACCCCTTATTATCATACATGTTTGTTGGTTGTGTGCAGAGTGTGAGTAATTAAGTGAGTCTAAAGACTAGGATGCCCCTTGGGTATTAAGAAGATGTTTGGATACATTTTTCTCTCTCCTAATTTCCAAACCCGAAATGGGTCACTCAAATTTTCTATTTAAGTCAAGATCAACCGCTACTTCGATTCCATTCTCATGTTGATGAATCATGATAAAAAGGTTCTAAAATTCACATGAAAAGGTTCTTTTAACGTTTTCAACTTGTAAATATATCATTCTTCGGTCAACTCATAGAGAATAAAGTTGAACTTGTAACGTGACGTATACAGTCGTCACAGCGATTCGGTCAAGCAATGGGGCAAGGTGGCGCTGTATTAATTGCAGAAAGATGGCGCAAACTTTCATCGTGGGTAGTAGTCATGGTGGCAGCTGTTTCAAAGGAATGTTTGAAGAAAGAAGGGGCTCAAAGCAGTACATAAAAGTTTTGGGTTCTTTGAACTGAATTAGTGGTATGGAATAATTGCACAGTTTGCCCTCAAATGAAATCACTTGTGCGTGTCCCAAAGGTCAACACAGAATAGTTCTTGGGTCAATTTGAGTTTTCAACGATTCAGGTTCAAAAATCTCGGAAGATTCGTCGTGTAATATCTTTAATTAACACTATTACTCGAAAAGCAAAGGTAGAGGTACTTTTTAATTTTTTTTAATGCCTACTTCAGATAATGTATTGTCAAGCATATCATATTATTGTCAACTTGTCACATTTTCGTCAATGGGACACTTTCACTGTTAGTGGACATTTGGTTAGCTCTGTTCTATACAAATCATATCTACTTATCTAAACTGGCATTGTAAAAATAATGTTCTTGATGTATAAAAAGATTATTTCCGTTCTTTCTACCTAAAAAAGAATTGGTTTGTCCAATGTGCATGTACTGCTTAAAAGTTTTGAGGTATAAAACTCAAAATCTACCTATTTCCCAAAAAAAAAAAAAAAAAATCTAGAAAAATAACAAGAAAATAATAGGTACTCTTCGAGTATCTTTTAGGGTACTTTAGGATAATAAAAAATGCACATGTAAGTTCAAAGGTCTCGTGTGTAGGGTCTGAAGTACCTGATTTTTTTCCCCAAAATAACGACTGATCCGAATTATTAGGAGGTTTCAAATGGATATTATGGAAACTAGGAAGAAATCAGCTCCAGAATATAAAAAGATAAACGAAGGGCCTGAAAATGAATGTTTGTTTAGTTGTCCCAATCACGACCGTTAAAGTGTCCACTACTTTGCCCGATCAATTGATTGCTTGTCAAAGTCGTTATACGATATTCACATAACGACGACAATGCCCACAATTTTTTCGGAGATTTGAATTCTGGACGAGGGTATTATTGTCATTAAGGTTACGGATATGAGATGGGACTGATGCACCTTGATTCATACTCTTCTTTAGAATCTTCTAACTGTTGAAGTGATATATCATATCACGTCAAATAGACATAAAGATATGGGTTATGCTATTTGAACATAAATAAATATAAAAAGTTTAATAAAATTGACACATAATACAATTTTATTTTTTAACACTTTACATTACTTTTATATCAACATTAATTACACACAACACTTATCAATTTTATCAAACATTTTTGTCTTTTTTTTTTTTGTCCAACAAGAATATTACTAAAGATATTTACTCATTAGTTCCCAGTGTTTTAGTACTAGTAATGATATATAACGTTACTTAAAATTTAAATCCAATTAAGTATACAACTGCAACAGTAAAGAAGTAAAATAAAAGATTGGTAATCAATTATAGGAAAAATTGGTAATATTATAGAGGCAGTCAGAAGTAGTTAAGTGACGGCACAACTGCACTATGTTGTAAGCAATTATATGCAAATAATATAAAGATATATCTATATTTTACCTACAACCTTTTTTTCTTTTCTTTTGTGTGTTTTTTTTTTTTAATCTACAAGTTTAACTTTAGAATAACTTCACCGATCGTACTAATTTGTTTAGATAACATAACTCACATCTAACAGCTTCAACAAAAATACATAATGATATGAATTTTTTTTAACACTTCTCATAATTCAAGTTTTTGTTTTTGGTCCATAAGTAGTAAATAAGCAATACAATATCACTTAAATTATACACACAAACACATAGCTGATAGCTTATATCTTAAAGTCCCATTTAAACCAGTTAACCACTTAAACTATTTATAATTATTAAACAAATTTTCATTTAACACACTAATTAAAAATTTAAAACCGAGGCCAAAAGTAATAGTTCATGTGGTTAAGAGTCAATCTCGTTCTTTCACCATATATTTGGTGGAGTTATCCCGTCAAATGCATATATGATGAGAGATTATTGAACAACTCATATAGGGTTGTCTCACAGTTGGACAACTCACATGGAGATTATCTAATAATCTCATGTCATATATGTATCTTGTCGGATAATCACGTCAGACGTATAAATGGAGATCATTTTGTATAGGGATAGCAATGGGGCGGGTTCGGGGCGTATATGCCTTCACCTGTACATGCCTCCGTTAAGGAAACCGCCGCCCTGTACTTGATTGAATCAGGTACAGGACGGGTACGGGGCGGGGGGAGGTTCAGGGCGGGTATGAGAAAAATACTCGTTACCTACCCCGTTAAGAAAATCTTAAAAAATAAGAAAAAAGAATTTAAAAACAACATAAAAAAAAAATCATTCACATTACAAAATAAAACTCAAAAAACCATCAAAATTAGAGGCTAGTGTATATATCAGCTTGTGTTGCCTTGATTTTATTTTTTATTATAAGGAAATTCAAATTTTGACTTAGTATTGGATTAACTAAAAAAATTAACATAAAGATCAGTGGCCAAGGTGGTGATGCCTTGTTGATTTAAGGACGGAACTTAGGTAACGACCCCTTACTACTTCTTTTATATCAAACTTTTTTTTATAATTAAAAAAAATTCTTATCGAGTATTGGGTTCGGGGCGAGTCGGGGCGGCCAGAACCAGTCCCCGATAAAAATTCGGAGTGAGATTCTTAACCTTGTACCCGACCCAATCTTAGAGGGACGGGTAATTTTAGAGCGGGTCCCCACGGGTATCAGATTTTGGGTTCGGAATTGTCATTCCTAATTTTGTGGTTAAGAGTACCCATTACCAAAATAAAGTCATGAGTTTAAGTCTATGCTAACAAGCCAATTTAAGGTCATGGGTTTAATGCTATTACACGCCACAATAAAGTTCTCCCATTTTTATTAGAAAAAAAAAAGTTTAAAACTAAATGAGGATTTTTTTTTCCCAAAAAAAAAAGAAACATGAGAATATAATAAAAATTAATATTCTCAAACTTTCAACGGGGGCTCTAGTCCTCATTGGCTCCCGCCCAGCTCACACAAAGTGTAACAACGGAGAAAAATGTTAATATTCATAGAGTGTCATCATCCGGTGTTATTAAGGCAGTGCAATCTTGCTCTTTTGTCTATGTGTTAAATATCTTATTCTACCAATCAATCAATGTGCACCAATAGGGAAGAGACATGGAAATAAAAGAACAATTATTTTTTATTGGTTCTCATTGATCGATTAGTAGCATAAAGTTGTTGTTTTTTATTCATTCACATCATGTAGATGCATGAACAATTTACGCGGGTGCATCCGTATGGGTGCACTTTTCATGTTCGACATATATGGAAGGCTATTTTCTAGACAATTAGATAAGACTCTGTATTTAGAGTCTAATTGTCAATACATGTGATGTGACTATTTTCTATTAATGAACGCACGCTATGTAAAAGTACTAGAAAATTTTCATAAACCCGGATTGCATTACAAGTACACGCAGGAGGGTAAAGGAAAAGCTGTTATTCGTGTATCTGTGCATAGAAGTAAGCAAAAATGCTTAACGGCTCGAGCTCTGCAAACTTGAATCCCATTTTGCTGTAGGAAGATTCTCAATCCGCTTAATGTCACTTGAGGTCCAATTCTCTGAAGTCCATTATGCAGGGATACCGTACGCCCCCGAATTAATCATTGATAAAAATTATCTTGTCTTAGTGGTCTGGTTTTTTAGCGATATTTTTATTTGATATAAATACATGACATGTTTTAATTAGTTATTTTGAATTGATTGTGTAAGTAGTGGATTTCAAGACCCACAAGCACCCATGTTGGCCAACTAAGTACTACTCCCGTCTCAAGAAAATGGTTTAATTTTCTTTTTTTCGTTCGTCCTAAAATATAGTCAAGTTTCCTTCTTAAAATTTAGTTGAAATATCAGTTCTCTTATATGTCCATATTTAATATACATAGTTATAAAAAAAAATCTTATCTTATATATATTTAAATAGGATAGTGATCATATATAAATTTTCCCGTTAAAATCACTAGCCTACTTTTATATATATTTTTTATTTTTTTATATTTTATAATAATAATACTTATTCATTCTGTTTAAAAAAAATAATACTTATCCATTTGTTACATTTTACTATTATTTTATTTTATTTTATTTTATTTTATATTTTGCACAGGGTTAATTTCACAAATCGTCTCTAACATTTGATTTTAGTCTCAATTTCGTCCCCAACCTTTGTTTTGACACCCCACAGCTCCCAATCTTTGAAAAATAAACACAAATCATCCCTATTTCTACTGTTCCGTCAAATTTTTATCAAAATGACAATTATAACCCTCATAAACATTTTAAATTTTTTTTCAAAAAATTTAAAAATAATAAAAAACAAAAAAACCACCCCACCCCACCCCACTCCACCCCACGTCCTCATCCCTGCCGGCGGTAATTCAGGCCGTCGGCAGCCGAAATGGACCATTTCGACGGCCAAAAAGAGGGTGAATCCCCCCATTTTGCTGTCGGGAATGGCAGCAAAATAGGGGGATTCACCTCCTCTATGCTGCCATTCTAACAGCACAAATACTGTTCGAAATGGCAGAGAAATCGCTGCAATTTCCGACAGCATTTCTACTCCCAGAAAACGACAGCATTTCTGGCAATAGAAATGGGGGTGAATCTCCCCTCCCCATTTCTGAGTTTAAAAACTGTAGAAAATGACAACAATTTCGCTGCTGTTTCCGACAGCATAATGGAGGGATTCACCCTCCATTTCGCTGCCAGAAACCGGCAACAAGCATTTTTGCTACCAAAAAACAGCAGCAATGTTGTCGTTTTCTGGCAGCCGAAATAGGGGTGAATCCCCCCATTTCGTGGCCGGAAATGGCAGCGAAATAGGGGATTCACCCCCAATTTTTGAGTTTAAATGCTGCCAGAGCATTTTTGCCTTTTTCTGGCAACAGAAATGGGGGTGAATCCCCCCATTTCGTTGCCATCTTTGACAGGGAAATGGGGAGATTAACCCTTCCATTTTCTGAGTTTAAATACTGCCGGAAATGACAGTAATTTCTCTGCCATTTTTGGCAGCATTTTCACTGCCAGAAAGGCAGCACAGAGGGGGTGTATTCCCCCATTTTGCTACCGAGAATGGCAGCAAATGGGGGATTCACCCCATTTTGGCCGCCGGAATGGACCATTCCTGCGACCAAGATTACGGCCGGTGGGGAGGGAGACGTGGGCGTGGGGATGGGGTGGGGTCTGTTTTTTAGTTTTTTATTAGTTTTAAACCTTTTTAAAAAATTTAAAATGTTTATGGGGGTATAATCGTCATTTTGATAAAAATTGGCGGAACAGTAGAAATAAAGACGATTTGTGTGTACTTTTCAAAGGTTGGGGGCTGTGGGGTGTCAAAACAAAGGTTGGGGACGATTGTGAAATTAACCCTTTTGCAAACCACTATCATTTTATTTTATAATAATATATAAAAATTTATATATTTTTTTATCTATATAAAATATGCTTTTGTTATTCATTAATGTTTGTCACACATATTCTGTGAGTTTTTAGGAGATCTTCAAAGATTTAGTATTTCTTCAAAATTCTAACAGTTAGTAGACAAATTTCAAGTATTGAATTATTATGACTTCTTCTTATTTCGATTAAATACCTACTCGTCTGATTGATGATATAATAATAAAGTAAAATTAAATCAATTTCAAAATTTTACTTTAATTTAACACGGTAAAACACACGTCATAAAATCTAGGGCTATGTGTTTAGCATATTAACTAATTTATTATTTTTTCTGAAAACTGATATATTGGTAATTATTTAATTTGGGGGATATAATAGTAATAATATTTAATGATAATGATTTAGAACAAAAATAAATTTTTTTTAATATCTTTTAGAAGGAAAAGTGGTTGAAAATTAATTTTAAGGATAAATAGTAAATCATGTAGAATTTATCATTTATTGTAATATTACTTCTTTGGGTCTTTTGTAATAAGAAACTGTGTACTTTAGATTTTTTAGAGTTGACTTAGTGAATATTGGCGAGGAAATGCGAAAATAATTTTTTCAAGAATATATGACAAAAAATAAATGTGAAAATAATTCATTCTAATAAATGAATATCATCCATACCATATTGATTAAGGATGCGGGTGTAGGGTAATTCTATAGTTGTATAAATTTTTTATCATTTCTTTTTCATGGTTTCTTAATTTTCATACTCAATATAAAATTAATTTTGTAAAAATTCCTCATTCTCATTTTTATTACTTAAGGGTATTGTTTTAAGAATGACAATTTAATTAATTTTATGTTAAATAAAAATATTGTTTGTTCTAATTTCATTTTATTTATATATGTTAGTAACATATGTATATGAGCGAGCAACACAGCGAGCAACACGCAATAAAATTATAATTATTTAGTTTTTAAAATTACTAAACATCTTTTTGCTAATTATTCTATTTCGTGCAACGCACGGAGTATGCAACTAGTAGAATTATTAAAGTGGAATACTTAATAAATGAAATTTTATAATAGATAAATGATATTAAAAATTACTTTTTCAATACTATTAAACAAACTTTTCTTAATTTACGTAAAAAAAAAGAACATGACCATTTGTTTAAGGCAAATATAGTATGTCAGGAAAACATGTCACGCCCCGCCAATTTTGCAATATTTTCAAATATCTCCTATTAATTAACAAATTTTATAGTAGAAGCTTCAATACAAATAGTAGGGACGTGACATACAAAATGAACAAAATTGTTTTTATCTTGTTAAGGCTAATTACTTAACTAACAAGTTGTTATATTTTAAAGAATCATTAAAATTTAGCTTTCCAATAAAATGCAAAGAACATAACATGTTGTATTAATAGAAATATTTCATTGATTAACAAAACAAGTAAAGTTAATCTAGTCAAAACAATCATTGGGAAGCTATCATACTAAAAGATAAGTTTTCAATTGCTAGAAATATATTTATAGAGAGGTGAACATACTTATTAATATAAAAGTATTAAATTCATAATTTCTTTCGTAATCGCTTCAAAGAAAGATTGTCACTATATGCAAAACTCTACTTCCGGTCGCAAACATGCTCAAACTCATGGCTTCCCTTACTTTTCGAATATGATATCTTTAATCATCTACAAAAATTGTAGAAAAGAGGAATTAGTACAAAGTAGTCAGTGAGTAACAAAATCTCTTTGATTCACTTTTCATTTGAGAAATTCATTTTCGAGAAATCCATTGAATGCACAAAGCTTTCAAATGCACATAATGGCCCTATTACTAGTTAACTACTACTCGTGGTGCGCGCAATATTCATATCAATTCAATCATAGTCATGTACAATTAAGTGGATCCATATTCGAATCCCGATTGACCCCTACTGGAATTCCAAACAAATCAAAGTAAATATCATACTAATCTTCGCTTATCTCAGTATCGTTAGATGGTTCTTAGTATAGCAACAAAGTAAAGCAAAACAAATACAAAACGGGTATAACATCAACTAGTGATTCAAATACAATAGTCAATCTTTCTTTTCAATGCATCAAAATCTATGTTTACCTCATCGATGACTTCAATACAAAATCATACTAATTGTGTCAAAATATCATAAATGCTAAAAGGGAATCATAGTGGTAGTTACTCATCTCTTTAACTCGATTTTCCCAAAAAATTTTTCAATTGTTGTCAAATACCCTCAAAACCTTATTTTTCTTTATCAAAATGATGTGTCAAGTTGTATTTCTTACATATATATGACAGAAGGTCATTTCCGAATACTAAATCAAGCGTTTAATAGGTTTTAAGGGTTGTTTCCCTACCTACGATTCTTGTGGACGAATTTTTCTCTCTTTATATATATATATATATATATATATATGAAGGGCTTGGACTCATTAAGAACTAAGACAATTAGCATAGCTATGGAGGTATGGATGTAAAACGTAGAAAGCGAGAGCGAGAAGGAGGGGCTTAGGATGGTTGGGGATTGATTTGTGAATTTGCTTTCTCGTATTTATAGTTGTCGGATTTAGCTATTTTTAATAAATCTTTGAGTTTCGGCAATCAGAACGTGACATGTGGCGTGACGTGGCACCATATGTGTCAAGGATGACGTGGCCAAATGAAGTTCGCTCATTTATTGCTCGAGAAGTCCTTATACTTTGTGTTGTCTTAGAAAAAAATCATGATATTTTAATCTATGTTACTCGAGACCTTCTATTAATTGTGGTTTTACAATTCGGTGGTATACTTCACATCATACTAACAAATGACCATAATCCTGTCTATCGCTCGAGTAACAATCTTTGAGTCTTGTGACGTATTAATACAAATTCACGTCGTTATTCAATATCGCGATCTCACGCGGTTAGTCAATCAATACAATGTTAATAGTTACTTTCTAATTCCAATTCATGATCAAAATATTGATCTCGTTGCCAATGATCTTGTTCTAATTCTTAATATTCATTTGAATAACAGTCTTGCACTAATTCAAATATAATCACATTGTCAATAATCGTATTCTAATTCTTGGTATTCATTCGAAAGGCAACCTTGAAGTTTTTGCAGTTCATCACGTTACTATATTTTAATTCCTGACAATTCAATATCATCATCTTGTCATATTCTAATCTAATTTATTGGCAGAATATCGATCATGTTGTCAAGAATTATTTTCTAATTTTTAGTGTTCGTTTGAGTGACAACCTTGTGTCTTTGAATACGATTACATTATCACATTGAAATTTTGGCCGTTCACTTGAGTAGTAATCTCATAATCTTATGATGCAATTCATATAATTATTCGGTCATCATCAAAATAACGATTACATGCTTAAAATTTCGCGGGATGTTACAAAACATGTCTTTCCATAATTATTGATACATACAACACAAACATAAAAGTCAATTATACTATTGTTCGAAAAGATAAATATTGATAAATTATACGACATATTATTTATTTATTTATTTATTTATTTATTTTTGAAAGAATACGACATATTATTTTGACATTGTTATAATCCATGTGTTTTTTGGTAAATACGGTGACACAACAGTAATGACTTACATCAATTTTAACACGAAAATTTATCTAACATTAACCTATTTCATACTTGGGGAACAGATTTTAAGTTCTGACGATTATGTTTTATTACTCCATGCTATAATACCACTTTTCAGAAGTATCTGTGTTGGTATAGCCTGTACATTTCAGTCCCCGTACTTTAGTTTACTAGTTGGTCCCTGATATTTTTATAGTGTTCATTTAGTCCTTGGTTAGTTTGTTAAGGATACTTTTCCTGATTTCAGTTTTATTATTACATTACAGTTGCCTTAAAAAACTTGGTATATAAACGCATGATGCTTCACTTTATTCATTTGCAAATCAGTGAAATTGGAAGCCGCGTTCTTCCTCTTCTTTTGTCATTTTTCTTCTCAATTTCAGAATTATTATAATACCACTTGGCACCAAGGATGAAAATAGAGGGTTGGGGGGGGGGGGGGGGAAGACGGATCAGAGTGAGAACCAAAATTATATTTCTAAAGATTTAGAACCAAATGTCATGCTTACAAGAAGCTGCAGAATTCA
>CAVNYN010274121.1:0-33335 GCA_963692815.1 Nyctanthes arbor-tristis
GAACCGCCACCACCGTACGGGGATTTCCCAAACCCCTTAAGTTCCAACTAATGCAATTCATTGTGCTCAGCGGCCTTGCTTAGCAAGGCTCGCCGATTCAGTAATAGAGTCCAACATTTTCTCCACATCTATATCCGACACTTCCCTACCACTCCCAGCCTTGAATTTCTTCTCCACTCCTCCTTCGAGACCGTCCCCACTCAACTTCCTCTTCCCATAACCTCCCTCTCTCCAACTCGATTATGAGGCGACGAGAGAAGGATATATCGTGCCTTAGCTATCACACCCCCCACTTTAGGACTGCCCTGACGCCTTCCCGAAGTAATTTTCTCCTCACCCTTATTTTTTCCTTTATCCGCCACAGCCACAGCTCCCACCCCAGCATCGTCCCTTTTGCCATTTAAAGTTTCTCCCTCCTACTCCTTCTCCTGAACCCCAACGCCAACCCCCCGTTTCTGAGCTTTTAAACCCTCTAAACCCCTCTCATGAATTTCCTCAAACTCCCTTTGACTCTCTCCAGTGACCCCTGAACAGCCCCACTCCCCCACCCCTGCTTTGTTTCCCCACTCTCAACCACTGCCCGATCCTTTCCCACCGCTGCCTTACTGCTACTGCTTATTTTTGAACCAACCAATCCCTCATTCTTACATCTCTCTCTGCCATCCTCCTCTGGCCCATAATAGTACGATAACGAAACCTGGTCAGAAGCAGCTGCTCAGCTGCTGGAAGATACATGAGGTCGCCTTCCCGCACCCCCGACAGCTTTCAGCCATTCTCCATAATGCCGCTCACCTGGCCTCAACGCCCTTGCCCCCTTAACAGCACAATCACAAATTCGGTACCCAATGAGACCACAGGCATAGCAAAAGTCCGGTAATTTTTCATATTGCAGTGGAACCGTGATCTCCTCATGCAACGACTCTAGGTATAACTTTACCCCACGCCGGAGAGGTTTCCCGATATCAATCCGAACCCTAATTCGAGGGCTACTCCCCTCCATATCAACCGCTAGGAGCTCTCCCAATTGGTCTCCAATGGCTCGTAGACTAGTTTCAGTAGCACAAATCATGGGCAAGTGAAGCACGTGAATCCAAAACGGGACTAAATTGAATTGCATCCGATCATAATCTCCGGTACCCATTGGTTGGATTATAAAAGAATTTGCTTGTTAAACAGCCAAGGACCTCCCCTCAACACCTTGTTCTTATCCATGTCCGACTCAAACAAAAAGATAAACGTATTATTATTACCCGTGGCTTCAACATAGAACCTATTAGCCGTTTTCCAGATCAGACACAACACTGATTCTAGACCTTCCTTGTCCATATTTCGACTGCCTATCACCTTACCGACCAGAGATGATTTCATGCGATTAACACCCTCACGCGCAGCTTCATTAGTAATAACCACCCGTGGAGTCTCCTCATCCTCAAGATGCAACCCCGTACAAAGTTTTGCGATCGTCTCAGAATCCATACTCGAAAGAACCGCGATCTGAAACCCAGAATAGAATCCCACGGCCCACACAATGGTGGTGGAAAACACCGGCGCGACGACGGCTAGACGAAACCCTAATCCTACTCTAGAGAGAGAAAATGTTAATTAACTACTACAAGTTGTCTTCTTCATTGACATGAGATCAATTACCAACAAAAGCATTGGCGGAACTTATTTATTTATTATTATATCACGTTTAAACTTATAATTAATAGATTCTACATTATTATATGCGGGTTTATTTTATTTTTATATTAAAAATAAAAATATCTTCGTGTAACTATAATTAAAGAGTACGACTTTGATACTTTTATTTTTCTTATCATGTAAGCTAATTGATATTGAAAGTGCTGGATAAATATGTGATCGCATATCATATCAGTTAGACATGAGACAAAAGATCAGTTTATAAAGAATTAAGCTACTTCACGTGATATGTTAACCTTTGGAGTTGGAACCCAAGTTCATAACACAAAGCTCTTATAATAATTGGATTGGATGGATGCGTCATGGGTGGGGAAGATGAAATTTTTTATATGCAAGAGCTTTCTTATTAATTTGAGGTGCTTATTAGCGTGAGCTTGGTCTTCTACTAGCAGGAAAATCGTGGCTAAAATCATGAACAATAAGAATTCAATCTATGATAAAAATTTTGGTGAAACAAATTGAAAAATTCAGGAGTCACTTCTAATTTTTATTGTTTCATCTGGCCAACTGCCCAACTTGAGAGTGAGATGCTTGCTCACACATAATTCTGATAGTATGTTATATAAAGCGCAAATAAGTTTTATATAAAACTTAAAATTGAGATTCAAAAGATAAATTAAATCTCTTGATCTGCCGTGAAACGTATGATGGAATTATGAAACGTATGACGGAATTATGACTAGAAAAATCAAGATTCAAAAGATAAATTAAATCTCTTGATCTCCCGTGAAACGTATGACCGAATTATGAAACGTATGACGGCATTATGACTAGAGTTTGTATTTTAATTGATGGCATTATGTCATCAAATATTTGGCAGGACAACAAGACTAGTTAAGGTTTCCAATGATATTTTAAAATTTTTATGGATCATTCGCATGACATTATTATCTTGACCTAAAATGTACACTTGCCTTTTACATATTTGGTCCTTTCCTCTAAATTCTCCATTCACCTCAAAAATTGGTGTTTGGTTAGAATTAAGATTATTTGTTAGATTATAATCTACTACATAGTATTATTTTATTAGTTGCCTTTTGTAAAAAGTAAAAAATTATGTCTTAATTTATGCTTTTTAACTTTCTGAAAAAAGTGATACTAATGAAATGATGCCGTGTGACAGATTATAATCCACCACAGTTGCCAAACACTTAGAATTCAATTCTTTAGATTGATTGCATCATCTTTTAGGTATGATTAGGTTTCATTTCCAATAACTGAAATATCATTTAAAATAATGACATATTTGATAACGATAAATTTTATACATAATCTTCTGTTCGTTATTATTCAAGAAAATCATATGTCTAAAAAAAAATAGCTGTAAAGCTCCAAAATACTTGTCGTGTTCCTAGTTGGGGCAACTAAAAGTGTGCTTACGTACATTGTCATATCTATGTTGGTTGGTGAGTAAACTATTGCAAATTGTTTATATCCACGTTTTGTTTACTTAAACTTGGTCACCACTCACCGAATGCTATCTTTTTGTCCAAGCTGTTTATAATAATATTATATAATAAAGCAGCCAAATAATCAGTAAAAATATCCAGTGATATATGCAGTCTATCTGATCATACACATATATATACATACACACACATATATACACGTATCAAATAAGTAAAAATTTTGTACTATGTTCAGATGGTATAAATTTTATAGTATGTGCAGATGGTACGCGTTATGACATCATATGTACATATAACGTGCACTGCATTATGTATTAAAAAAAAGGCTCTATCGACGGACGCCACATGTGTGAATGGTATCATAGTGTGTACCATCAGCAGAAACTAAAATGTCTTGTCAAATTCTATTATATTGATCGTGTTTCATGTGTCTAATTTATGTTTTAAGCCTAACTTTAAACCCATTACATGACTTGGAATGAAGGAAAAGATTCAAATATCGTGAAAGGTAATTATGTGGTTGATAGAACCTGAAAAATCAACTACATAATTACTGTGATATCAAGCTATATCAATTATTACACTTCTCAAAGAATTTTCTAGCACCCTTCATCATATCATCCTCAGTCTCAAGTGGGTGGCCATAAGAGAACTGAACACTCCAAAGGTGCCAGAACGCACATTGACCTAAAACTAATAGTTAGATCAAGTTTTACTAATAATCAAGGTTTTTAGTCGGGGTTGATATAATGTAGTGGTGGAGCTAGCTCCAACCAAAATAGACGAATACATGAAAAATTTACAGTAAACAGGGGAAAAAACTAGCATCTAGCAAGCTAATTTAATTTGTATTCCATATAAGATGGTTAGTCGGCAAATTAGTGTCAAATTAGTGTGCATATAAGATGATCATTATAAAATTTTACTTATTTTAAAATGTTTATTACTTTTAGGAAAATTCTAGTTAGACAAAAAAGGGGACAAAAAATGTGACAAAATTGACATGTTGGTTATGTGATAAATATTGATGTAAAAGTGATATGATGTGTTGAAAAATAAGATTGTGTCATGTGTCAATTTTATTAGATTTTTTGTATGTGTGTTTGTTCAAATAGCACTAATTTTAAGAGAGTTTCCAAAGTCATGGTTAATTTCTTCACATTGAGACTAATTTGTATCGAAATATTTATTTATTTATTTCAATTCTAAGATCATATATAGTTATTGAACCCTACATAGTCAAATTTTTATTTCACTAGTTCAAAAAGTAACTCAATAGTTAAATCGTTGGCTTAATTCCTATAAAAATGATGACAATGATGTTTTTTTTTCTGAAGATGATGATGATTTTTTTCAGGTCGAGACGTTGACGTGAGATCTCGCATTTTCTAAAGTTGCCGATTTAATTGTAAACCTAATTATCTAATTAATCTTGATTTGCAAAACTTCTCAAACCATCTAAACTCATTTCCTTGCAATCATATCATTAATTAGTAAAAAGCAAAAAAGAAACCTTCTGCTATTATTACCAAAGATAAGTGCAAAAACATTTCACCCATTTTGGTTTTTTTTTTTTTTTTAGCAATGTTGGTGTAGTAAATAGAGAAGTCCCTTTTTCCCTTTTTCTTTTTTGGGAAGGGAACGGAGAAGTTTATTGCACTCAAAATGAGAGAGAGAGAGAGGTTTTGGTTCATTCAACTGAAGTTGTAGTAAAAAGTCGAGGCTTCGATAGTGGATTGTAATAAGTGTCGTATAAGCCATTAGTCTTTTTTCTAATAATGATGCATCTAGTAATAATATCTTATCAAGGAGAACTAAATTCGTTGAAAAAACTCTAGTGTCGGAATTAAAAAAGAAAACTCTAGTGTCAAATTTGATAAGCATTAAATTTACTATTGGTACCTGAATAAATTGGATATTTCAAAAAAGAAAAAAATTAGATAAAAATTTACAATAAAATGGAATTAATGATAGAATGTGGTAGGTATTAAAGCCAACTAAATATGGTAGAATAAGTTGCAAATAATTTCATCTAGATAGTGGGAGAAATTTTTAGATGGAAAAAAATTCTAAAGGACAAAACATTAACACCCATAATCTCATCCTCAAATCGAGAAAAAGATGAAATTCCGGAGAAAATCGGCCTAAGATTACGGACCAGAAAAATTGGTCTCTTTCTCCAATTGAACCTAGTCCATCGAACCAGAACCTCTACTTCCAAAATCAAATTCAATACAGCATTGGGGCGGATTTGGGTGGGCTTCATCATAAACCGAAGCTGGGAAACGAGGCCAAGCGCAGCAACGCGCAGGCCATGCCAACAAGAATGTCTAGTGAACCATCTCTGTTCATTTTTATTTTTAATTACAACTTCTGTATGTAATTTCTCATGCTTATAGATTGTTGGCACACAAACACCAAATTTGTTATATTAAAAATGATCTTTCGCCATACGTATGGCGGAACACACGTGGCTGGAGATTATTGAGGAAATCTACACATGGTGGCCCCCTTATATGTAAGACTCACACAGTTATCTCAATAATCTTTCACTACGTGTGCATATGACGAGATAATCCGATTATATATGATCATTAATAGCTTCATTGATAGCTTCGTTGATAAGTTTTCAGACATACCACAAAATGTTGTGGATTTTATATGAGAAAGCATAAAATTCGTTTTAACGATACACTTTCAAGACGAGAGAAAAAAAAAAAAAGAGCAAAAAAGGCCACTAATAATATTTTCCATATTCTTATCCTAATCCACTTCTCAAAAGGGATGGATTCTCATCAAATTCCAAACCATATGAGGCTGATAAAGACGCTTGAATAACTAGATTTCCTATAAAGCAATCTTTTAATGTTTGAAGAATTTATTATGCAGAATTTGAATAGTCGTGTCAACAACATTATCAATAATTTTTCACATGTAGAGAATGATGTCGTGGATTTTATATGAGAAATTATCAGCTGAAGTATATATGGAAATTTTTATTTTAATTTTCTATTTTTATTTATTTATTTATTTGTGTGCTTCTTAGCGAAGCTATTATAGCTACAAGTCGCTCAATGGGCTAAAAGACGGCCCGCGTCTGCAAATTTGGCTTGGACGCCCCTCCTGATTTGCTCTGGGTGTTATTATTATGCTCATAATAAAAACTTTTAGCATTATTGACTTTTATTTCTTAGAAGTGTGTATATATGCGTGTGTGTGAATATATATATTTATATATCAATACACACATATATATAAATACAAATGAACGGTTTTACATAAATAAAAAGAAAAAATCTGCACTAGAAATTGCAAAGGGCAGAACTGTTTACGTGACCAAAGTGCATAAACTTTAATGATAAAATATATTATCGAGGCTTGTGTTAAACACAATTTCCTTAAAAAAGATTTGTTGCCTTGCTGACACCGTAGGTGTTTGAGAATAAAGCCATTGTTTCCCATGATACAATGGTAGACCGGTAGTAGGTTAGCATCGAGCTTCTACGACGTGAAAAATTGTACTAAACTACTATAGTACGGGTATTTCAAGAAAATTTCTCAACCACGTATAGGAAGGGAAAGAAAGAATATGTAGGAAAGAAAACAAATTTGTGTGTTGGAATATTGGACTTGATCTCACATTGGCAAAGGCTTGTGATTAGGTTAGTCATAAATTTTGAATGATTTTTTGCTTAATATGGTCATAAGAGAGTGTTTATTAACAGTTATGAGTTACAACAACTTTCCGCTGACTAGGAGTTACAATGACTTTTCATTGAACAGTCGTAAGTTCAATCGTGAGTTACAGTACATTCGGTTTTCCATCACATATTTTAAGCATTTAATTAAATTCATAAGTTATTTTGGCAGAACTCATATTCAATTAGGTGTTATTTTGGATTTGACATTTGTGCACGCAGATTACATTCGCATATGTTTTCAAAGGATTGAGGTGTAAATAGATTGTCATGCTACATCAATTTACATCTTACAAAGGATAGCCAAATATGTACAACAGTACAAGTTATTGCTAATGTAAGTTTCCCAATTTTTGAAAAATGCTGATTGCAATTCCCATTATAGTGAAGTGACATTATCTATCTTTATGACAATATATAATCAAGAAAATGACTTATTCCGAGTCACTTCCGTATAATCTTACTTTAAAGTTTCTGTTAAGCTCCAATAGATATTTTAAAACAAGAAGTAACAATCAAATTCATCATATCCATACATGAGATTCACGTTTATTAGATAACTTGTTATCACTCATTTTCACACTTCTAATTTCTATTTTCAAACAGAAATAGAACGATGAAGAACCAGTATTCATAATTTAGGGACTTGTGTCTCACAAATAAAAAATTTGGGACCCCAAAGTCACAATGTTTGAAGGTTCATTGGAAAATTGCAACTTGCAAGGACTTGGAGAAACAGGAGTCTCGCTGGAACCACGCTTTTTGTTCAAGTTTGACAGCGAAACCTGAACGAAAATTACGAAATGCATAGTCATATTTTGTTTCCAGAGTCAGATGGTACAGAGATCTGTTAGCTGATGAATCCGTCTCCTTTCTCCAACTGAGAATCTGAATGCACACAGTAGAAGAGCATGGATCGAGTCCTAAAAGCTGCACGAGCTTCTGGTTCTCTCAATCTCTCCAATCGCTCTCTCAGGTTAAAGTTACTCACAAACTCTCATTATCAATTTTTTTTATTCCGTTTCTTCAAAAAATGAGGAGCTTTGCAATATAAATAATTCTCATGACAGGGAAGTGCCCAATGAGGTTTACAAAAGTTTGGATGCGATTGGCCAAGATGAAAATTGGTGGGAGGTACTAAATTTGTTATTTTTGTGTTCGATTTTAATAGTTAATTTCTCTTTTAAATACCGATCGATGATGCAATTTGTGTCTACAGGCTGTTGAGCTGCAAAAACTGATCTTAGCTCATAATGACATTGAAGTGCTGAAGGAAGATCTTAGAAACTTGCCGATGTTAACTGTGTTGAATGTTGCCCATAATAAGCTTTCGCATCTCCCAGCAGCCATTGGAGAGTATGTATTTTGAACTTGTAAAACTATTAAAGCAGGTGCTTCAAGGTTTCCTTTTGCTGGAACTGATACTTGAAGAGTGTTGAATACTGAATTACGTTGTCGATTGGCAGGCTTCAGATGCTCAAATCATTAGATGTTTCATTTAATTCAATCACAGAAATTCCTGAAGAAATCGGTTCGGTATCTACTCTGGTCAAGTAGGTGTATTCAGCAAATTCTATGCTATATTACTAGTTCGCAAGTGATTGGAAAGAACTTAAAAATTTCAGCTTTTTATCATCTTATTTGTGATTACAACTATATAGCAATAGCAGCAAAGACCTCCCTATTTTATTTTTAAACTACATTTACAGCATCAATCATCAGTCAGAAGTTGTGTTACATTTTTCCTTCCCCGCCAGTGGTTTTCACTTGTATGTGTATTCCGATACAGGTTTGATTGTTCAACTAACCGCCTAAGCTATCTCCCTGGCTCTATTGGAAGATGCATGGAGTTATCTGAACTTAAGGTAATAGTTTAGTAGTATATTTGTTGCATGTATTAATCTGAGTTGTGTTTTTATTATATCTCTCCACTGCCTCTTGGTTTTGATAGTTAAATTTTGTCAGACTGATGTTTTCTGTCGTGCTTTTGTATAATCACGTCTCCTACTATAAACTATTTGTAATCTATGTTTTCCTCCATTGTGATGAAATTACATAATCTTTCTGGTAATATTTCTTGTCTCTTGAGGATTTTTTGAAATAACGAAATAGCAAAAATAACTATGGATTTTTTAATGACCTAAATTCATAAATTACCCAAAACATCAGGTGATAATAGGCATTGATAAAGGCCTTAACCCAGCTTATATGTTTTGGGGTTCCTATCTTCTAAAAATGACAACTGGCAAAGACCAACAGTAATGAAGAAGATAATTCTGTGTTACAGAAAAAATGTAAGAGTAGCTTTGATCCACCAATTCAAGTGATCATACTGTTTGCTTATAGTCTAACATGCTCAGATCTTTTAGAGTAATGCTACATTTACACAAAGATTTACACAAAATTTGACACAATTATACACTTGGCAGGATTTTATTTCCCTACACGTAACATCACTTTTAAATTAATGGCCATCACATTGGCCGTGGCCACATATAGTTGTCTCAAATTTTTAACCCTTTTGTGTACAAGTAGAACTATCTGATCTTTTATGTAAGGTATGCCTAGTAAAGATGCATATTAGTGGGTTTTCACTTTATTAGTTTTCTCTTAGTGAATGTGATCTGAAGATAACAAAGCTTTGGTGTTTTTTGTATCGCTTCCCTACTTTCTTCAGTTTATGTCATCTGTTATCCGCCCAAAGAAGGCAACTTTGGATGCTTCATTTTTGAACCTTTTTGTGCTTTCCCTGTGTGGTCCTTGTTGATCTTCTCAGGCATCAAACAATAACATTTCCAGCTTCCCAGAAGATTTAGCAACCTGTTCAAAATTGATAAAGTTAGATGTAGAGGTATTTGACGCTTTATCTGTCAGCACCCAAAAGAATTTGTTTTCTCCTCCATTGTCCTTTTGTCACTCACTATTCATTGTCTTAGGCTTTATGTAAATTTTTTTTTCACCTTTTTGCCAGGGAAACAAGCTAAAAGTGCTACGTGACAATGTCATGGCATCATGCACTGCACTTAGAGAACTTAATGCATGTAATAACATGGTGTTCCTTGTATCTGTTACTATCCGTTGGCAACTCGATCAATTTCTGAGAAATAATCAACCATTTTACAGCAAAAAATTTGCTAAGCAGCATTCCAGATAGCATTGGATGCCTCTCACATATGATACGTCTTGACCTTCACCAAAACAGTGAGTATAGAGAGTTTTTTGATGGACCATGCTTATTGATTTTATGAATATTAATGGTAGAAACATGTGATGTGACATATTATCATCTGTAGTTAATAACGCGTGCCTCACCTAATGTTCTATCTGCATATGCTGCAGAGATTTCATTAATTCCATCGTCAATAAAGGGCTGCTCATCCCTTTTGGAGTTTTATATGGGGTACATTTTCATGCTTACTGACAACATTCAGTTATCTTATTGTTGATCATCAGCCATTCCACACTTCTCTAATATTTGCCTTCTTGTTTTTTCGGTTGTGCCACTATTACAGAAATAACGCGTTGTCTTCATTACCAGCAGAAATTGGGTCACTAACACAGTTGGGGACATTTGATCTGCACTCAAACCAGGTAACTGGTTTACTAGAGTCAGATTTGTTGTAACTTACTCCCAATTTTTTCTAACACTTTGAAAAGTGGAGACTGCTCCAAGCATCTCAAAAGTTAATAAATTTGACTCATTTTATGACTGCATGCTCCTTATCAATTGGTTCTCTTATTGTGGGCATCTGCTTTTCTGGGCCCACAGTTGAAGGATTACCCAGTGGAGGCATGCAGGTTGCATCTTTCAGTTCTGGACCTGTCTAATAATTCATTATCAAGTTTGCCTCCTGAGATTGGTAAGATTGGCATCACTTTTCTTCATAGGTAGTATCAGGGTTAGTGTGATGAGAGTGAAGAGGCATTTCTTTATTTAAATACTTATGCTGTAGAAATGTTAATAAATTTTTAAAGTGCACGCTCTCAGCTTAGATTTTAATGGATTTCCAGAGTCTATAGTTCCAAGTATCTTCAGCTTGGATTTTAATTGATTCCTTAGCAGTTAGGCATCCCGTCCTTGGATTTTAACAGATTTTGGTGGATTTCAAGCTTACAATAAAAAGAACAGATTTTTTTAGGAAATCCTGACTTACCCCTTGGAGATTTTTATAGATTATGGAAATTATATACAAATCCAAAAATTCCACGACCTAAGAATCTTGAAAATTCCACCAATGGAGTAGTGGTCTCCAATAATTTCGTTGCTTCAAGATTATGTGTGCCCCAAAAGAAGAGTTCATTCCGATTATACTAACGGTGATTGATTCTCATTTTCTTTTCACATTATAATCTTATTAACCACTAGTTTGACAATTACTCAATTACAAGCACACATTTCAAGCACACGTCAATTCCGCAACACTATTCTAGCTCATTATATTGGCAATAAAAAACCCCTTTGTACTAAAAAAGAAAGTACTGCCTTTGTTATTAAACTTCTGAGTAGGAGAAGGTCCATTGTCGCTGATTCAAGGTATTCTTTTCTAAAACAGCATATCATTTGGTTCAGCTATAGTGAAAACGCTATAGCATATATACTAGTACTAGCTAATATGGGAAATGATGCCATTTTATAGGCTTGATGACTACATTGCGGAAACTTTTGCTTGTTGGAAATCCGTTGCGGACACTTCGGAGGTTTGGATAATTTCTTTTTTCTCTAGTTTAGCAATGCTTCCTGTTTGTTTAAATGGTGATTATACTCTTTCTCCTTACTCAGCTCCCTGGTATCTGGACCTACACCTGCTCTATTGAAGTATCTTCGCAGTAGACTTCCAACTGATGAAGGTATGGTTTTCTTAGTACGCATATATGTTCGCAGTTGATAATCTAGAGAACCATGGGTTGGTTACCCTTGGATTAATTTTTGCAACTCACCGATGCTACTGCTATCTTTCTGGATTTCAAGTTGACCTGCTGCATGTTATTAT
Source organism: Nyctanthes arbor-tristis (assembly GCA_963692815.1). Lineage (NCBI taxonomy): Eukaryota > Viridiplantae > Streptophyta > Magnoliopsida > Lamiales > Oleaceae > Nyctanthes > Nyctanthes arbor-tristis. The sequence goes on from CAVNYN010274121.1 coordinate 11,803, forward strand.
TCTCAATTTTGTCTTTAACATGCACATATATGAATATTTTATGTAGAGTCTGCGGCAACCACAGCTGCGAAAGAGGATGTTGTTACCATGGTAGCTAGATTATCTCTTGCTTCCAAGGTAATTTCCTCAATAATATGTTTTTCACTTCCATCTCATTCTTCTGAATGAAAATTATATATATTTAAGCAGACACTGAAATTTTAAGTCCATCAATATTCAAGACATTTGGTTACACTGTCATCATCGGACTATGCATTGCAAGGCTGAGTTAATAAATGAACACATCCTTCGCTTTGCAATCCTTTCCCTTTTTTTAAAGATTTTATTATTATTATAATTTTAATATGGTTTTGACGTTTTGTCATGTATCTGCTTAAGTGTCCTTGGTGTTTGTACCTTTCAGGAACTTTCTTTAGCTGGGCTAGGTCTGAATGCTGTCCCATCAGACGTATGGAAATCAAGTGACATAACAAGAGTCAATCTTTCAGAAAATTCAATCGAAGAGCTGCCAAGTGAACTTTGTTTTTGTGTCTCCCTTGAGGTAAATATTTTCTGAATTGCAGTTGCAACTCCCAAATGTATCAGTTAGCATTACATAAAATGAGAAGGGGATAGATGCTAAAGGAGTTGCCTGAATGTGCAGGCTTTGATTTTATCCAAGAACAAGATTAAAGAATGGCCTGGTACAATTTTGATGTCTCTTCCTAAACTTTCGTGCTTAAAGCTGGATGGTAATCCACTGCAAAAGGTGATAATGACTTAATCCCGACTGTCTTATTTAACAAACCTTTAGCTGCTAATGTATGAGTTGTATATTGAGACACACCCAGACTTCGCAACTTTCAGATGTAGTCTGGACCTGAAATCAGGCAGTTGATTAGAATTTATTTATGTATTTTTTTTTTTTTAAAACATTTCTGGTAGTTCTGGAGCTATGGTGTATTATCCGTATAATGTGAAAAGATTTTATGTTTCTTCAAGCAGCTCAATAAACTTTCTTGCGCTATCCTTTGTATAGATTTGAATAAAATACTTCATCTGTTATCTCACTAGATCAATTTCTTTCTGATCTTCTTTTTGTTTCTCATAGATCCCATCTGATGCTTTTCGAGCCATACACAAGCTCCAGGTTCTGGATTTAAGTGGTGCAGCAGGTTCTTTACCAGAAAACCCAGCATTTTCTAGCTTGCCAGAGTTACAGGAGCTTTACCTGAGGTTTGTTAATATGAAATCAAGATTCAAGTATTGCTACTTTGTGTATTTGCAAACCTAATTCTGTTGTGTTTTACACACTCCTTCTCTGATTGGACAGGAGGATGCAAATATCGGATGTCCCTTCAGATATAATGACATTAAAGCAATTAAAGGTTCTAGATTTGGGCCAAAATTCCCTTCAGTCAATTCCAGAGGTAATATTTCTATCTTTCAGAAGTAAAAGGGTAATTTGAATTTAGAGTTTTTGATCTCCAGCAGATGATATTAGGATCTGACATCATTTTCAGGCCTTGTTTGTTTAGATTTTTTAAATTATTTTTTATGTTTTTATCTTTTATTTATTCTCTTTCTTTTTAGTATGCCCATGGTGGTACAAAAATGACAAAAATATTTCAAGCATAGAACCCATTTCGGTTAATGGAACATGGTGCAAACAATTTAAGCTGCGACCCAAAAAAAAAGGGTATATCACCATCACCTTTGCACTTCCTCGTCCATTGCTTCTTTTAGACGCTCTCAAGCCGTTCATCACGATCGCTGTCCTATATTGTGCAACTTTGAGTTTAGTTGCTCCCTTGCTTACATGGTATAGCATTTGCCTGCAGAGTTTTAAATTGTTGACTTCTCTTACGGAGCTTGATTTGTCAGACAATAATATGTCGTCAATTCCACCTCAGCTGGTAGGTCTTTTTTTTTAACTCTTTTTTTCATTTGGTTTGCCATCAAGTGTATGAGTTATTGACTTCACGTGCAGTAATTCTACTCCAAGCATAGAAATGATAAATAATTTGGAAACCACACTCCATCGTTAAAGAACTGGAGGTTGATTAAACCCGTTAATAGTTAGTTGCAATTAGTATCACTTCTTATAATTTATGCTCTGGGAATGAACTTATTGATGTAATCAGAATAACTGGCCTTTTCCTTCAGTTACCTTCACGCCGTTGTACTCAATAGTAAAAGACACAAGATGGAAGAGGAGGAAAATTTGCCGACGGATTGAAAATTGCTTACTAATTAGACATTAGCATGAGATGTTCTCCTTTATTTACCATTTTTTGTATGGTCGGAACTTTGGTTTCCTATTTCATACTTTGACTACATGTTATTTTGAAAATTCGCTTCTACAGGGTTTGCTTGAACCCAGCCTGCAAGTGCTAAAACTTGATGGGAACCCATTGAGAAGGTATACTTCATCTTTTGTGTTTACTCTTGTTTGGAGTTTGTGCTTTGAAGATTGATTTTGAGCAAAAATATTAAGACCAAGGGCTACGAAGCCAATCAAATAGGATGTTCCATGTTTACCCTTCCAAATCTGTGCCTCAGAAAGTTGAATTAGCCATATTATATCGGATAGAGGCATCATATTCTAGTGAATTGGCAGTCTCCAATGTAGCATGATGTTTTAGCATCTTTTGAAGCTAGGATACGAATACCCTGCAGATGTTCAGGTAGCCTGCCAGCTTCACTTAAAATCCTTGTCGTCATTTATGTGTAAAGCTTCTTGCTTATAGGAAGTTCTGATACTTTTCTGACCATCGCAAGAATCACCTACCTTCTAATCTTAAGTTGGATAAATCAAATCTCTATCCAAGTTCTGTACCTTCGCTAAGGAATGGCTTAATATTTGACAGGGGCAACATGAAAATCAAAAGGTATCTTAAGAATACATTAAAACTAGGACTGATCTCATGAGCTGATACATCAACAATTAACGAAACCCAACAGGGGTCCTTAACACCTTGGACATGAGTGCTTCAGACTAGAACTTAAGGTCATTCACTATTCCCAAACGAAAGGCTTTCTTCTGGATCTCCATTTTTCATTCCCAAACAAATTGTTCTGTGTGATGTCTATCCTCTTCTATATTTACTCGGCATAAGTCACAGTGACCCTCATTCATCTGTTCTCCGTCCACCCCAACTCCCTCAAATCAAAAGCACGTCTAAGAATGAAAATTGCATTTTCCATTTCTAGGGCATACAAGTGACTTCTGGATAATGAAATGAGACATAAATATGGAGTAGTTCTTATGATCAATCTATTTATGAAATAACTGTTTTTTTAGTATGAACTATGTGGCTTCTATAATAATCTTGCGTGGCAAGATACAGAGGATGAAACAGTGCGATGCTTACAGCTTATGCTGTTATATTTTGTTGAACCACCACTGTTTATGAGGTTGATAAAAAATATGCGGGGGAAAATGCCCTCTTTCAAAAAATGTTTCTGGTCTTTTCAGTATCCGAAGAGCTATTCTGGACCGAGGAACAAAAGCTATTCTGAAGTATTTGAAGGACAAAATTGTAGATGAATAGTGTTTCTGCATCTCCATCATTGAAGGTACACTCTTCTGCAGGCCTTTCATGTGCACTACTTTTGGGTAGATATAAACGCGAGAACAGATATTGTTTGCCTTCCCCCCCCCCCCCCCAATCTTTCAAGGGGTTGTTGGGAGTTTGACCTAAAAATACTGAACAGATATTTGTGTTAAAAATTTGTGGAATATATTGTAAATCCTTGATTTTACTACTTGTTGAATAAAGTTATGGAGAGATGAAGATTGAGAGCATTGACTGTATCGAGTGCTCATTTTTAACTATTTTGCCTTTGGCTATAAAAAAGTCAATTTTCCAAATTAGGAAACCAATTCTTTTAGAAAACTTCACTAATTTAACGAAGTTTTTGATGGATTTTTCGAATGAGAGCATGGGACTGTAGCGGTAAATAAATTACATTTAAAGTTGTAGTAATGATCTCCTGCTAGATTTATGAAGGGATTATCCCGTCATACACACACATGGCAGGGGATTATTGAGATAGCTATGTGGGGGCCCACTTTGTAGATTTGTCTAATAGTCTGCCGCCATGTGTGCGTATAGAAGATAGTCTCGCCATACATTTGCCCGGAGATCATTTAAAGGTTATTTGTGCACAAATGTGCCAAGGAAAAATATTGGGGTCAGAAGTGCAAAAGATCCAAAACTTGAAGACGGTTGATTCAAATGGACCCTTTTGGAGTACCTCCTTTATTTCAAATTGACTCAGTCTCTGTTCTAATTAGCATCTTCTTATTTGGTCATTAAATAAATGAGGACCACAATATATTTATGTATATCAGTTCATCCTCCAATGTAGTGAACCAATTAGACCAGAGACTGATCTCCAGTCTATATAAATAACATTACTCTTTATTTTACGCCTTCTGCATAGCGTTACACATCAGTCAATTAATGTGTCATTCACTAGTAAGAGAGTCGGATTGAAGTTTTCATGTTTAAAATTATTTCTTAAAGGGAGCTCCTTTTCTTTTTTCTTTTTTTTTTTTTTTTAATTTCGTGAAGAGAACTTGTTAACTGGTACAATTTTATAAAGTTTTGATTCTGTTTTTGGCATTATTTTCTTAAATAAGAAAGGGATAAAATTAATTACGCAACAAATAATTAAATATGCATCAATAGCCAAATTATTGCCATTAATGGACATAGCCAATTAAATAAATTAAATAATAAAAGGGAATTGTGTGGAAACCAACAAATAAACTCAAATCCATCACCAAAGATCTCTCATTTGAACCTTTTCAAAATATAGTTACTGTAATTTCTTGATTGGAAACAACAAAAAGTTGAACTAAACATTATTTTTGGGAAAAGTTCAACCATTTTGTAGAGTCTCAATCAAGCTCATTATTTATGATCAGATCAAGGTATTCCTGTAAATTGCGAAGAACCATTTATTTAACTGGCTGAATATATCCTCAAGCGTCGACTCTCCAAATCACTTATATATTTCAAAATAGGCCTTATTGAAATGTTTCGCAGATCTTTCAAAGCGTCTGCATGTAGCCAACTTAAAATGTGCCCTAACTTTTACGCGTTGGGGAATATGGTGCTATAAGAAAAAATGACAATGACTTTTCACTTGTACATGAATTGTAGATAGAATCTCTCTTTGGGGATAGAAGGCTTACAATTTGCTTGTGTCCGGAAGTCAGTGAACCAGGCGGTTTACCGATTAACTAGGGTGACTGGTTCTATGTCTGATTCCATAAAATGTTTTCGTTTTCCTCCTGCTTTAATTGCAAATGTGCTCTATTCAGATGCTAACGATAAATAGAAGGAAAAAAAACAACTCATCAATACATATTTACATTCTATCATCTTCTGTTGAATCAATCACTAAATTCTTACCATGAGTCATATGTTGTCTTTCTAAACTTAGAGATATAAGATTTATCAAGAAAATCAAAGTAGTAAAACAATAAAATAAGTTTTTGCACGTTAGCCTCCTACACAGAAACCCACACCTTATTCATAGGGAATTTTTCTCCTACTATACGTCGACTAGATTGCAACAAGAGGGACAATTGATAATGAGGACGAGTGTTTTGTTTTTATTAGTCGACTTCACAATAATATATCAGTTGATTGGTAAGAGAATATTTTCGTATGAAATGGGCTAAAAGTTGGGCGGTCATGCGGTCAAGTTGTATGCCTACCGTTTGAAACAAATACAAATCTACTGCCATTTTCTTGCATTTGATCCAATATGTTTGTTTAATGGCTTTAGGTTTGTAAATTTCAGTTTATTTAAATAGCTTTTGGTAGTCATCAACTTTCACACAACTGGAGAATTTCTTTCCATACGAAATCGATGATATTATACTCATACAACTTGCATTTTCATTTAATTAAGTACAGGAAAATAGCTATTTTTTTCCTCTTCTAAACCAAAATTCGTAAACTTCCATTGATACTAAAAAATCGAACCAGATAAATTGACATGGAGATAAAAGGCAACAAATTAAGCAAAAGAGATAGCAATTTCGATCCTAATTTCTGCTTCTCCCTTTATCGACAGGTTATGATATTAGCGTGTCATCACTCATCATAAAGTATAGGTTTTAGTAATTCAGAGAAATTTGCTACACTTCATAGGAAATAAAGAAATTATTAGTTACAAGATTTATTACTTTTTTAGGTAAGTAATGATAAAGAATATAGACCGCGTTTTCACTAAAAGAAAAACCGATGTCCTCAAGTCTAAATCGACTTGAGAGTTGAGTCAATAGGAGAATTTAATCGAGTGAAAGAATATTTTATTATGACTCATTCAACCTTGAGATTTGAAAATTGACCAAAGAGAATGGATTTAGACAGTTGACTGCTTATAATAAAGACTACCAAGCGGCAAATTTTCTATTGAAATGCAATTTGCTTCCAATTTCCATTCAATAAATCAATTGGCTCTTCTCATTCAAGACTTCTTAACTTGTCAACTCTGCCATTTGCATTGCTTAAAACACCCCTATCCTCATATTCTCTTCATTACTTTACCAATTAACGCCCCCACAACTCTCTTCCTTCCTTGAATGGTGGCAAAGAAGGCCCTCTCGTTTACATGTCTGTCTGTTCGTTCACATCACATTACCTCTTTCACGATAGAAAGCAGTACCAATTCCTGAAGTTTCCTTTGAGACAATGAATAATACCACCTTGGGATCAAATGCTGGCCGTGACGACACAACAAGCGCAAGAGTTGGTGGCTTCGGTTACGGTATCGGACTCTCCTTCGGGATCATCGTATTATTTGTCATCATCACCTATTCCTCCTACAAGTGCAGCCAGAGACACGGCGACGCCACCCTCAACCGGCAAAGATTCTCAATCCATAGAAGCTCCACTGCAACCGTGGACGAATACTCATCGACTCAACATGGCCTTGATGAAACCACCCTCTCAACCTGCCCACAATTCGTCTACTCCCAATTCAAACCAAATAAAAGTGACTCCACAGCTTCTGCTTGCTCCATTTGCTTGGCTGATTATAAAGACACTGATTTGTTAAGGCTGCTGCCGGATTGCGGCCACCTCTTTCACCTCAAATGCATTGATCCTTGGCTGAAGGTAAATCCCACTTGCCCTATTTGCAGAAACTCCCCAGTGCCAGCAACTCCTTTAGCTGAGGTGTTGGTGGTTCCAACTCCAACTCGCCAATTATAAGTTTGATAAGTAAATTTTTTGTTCTTTTAGCTTGTCATTATACTCAAAGATTTCTCTTTTATACCTCTTTTCTTTTCATTCAAATTGTACATATATTATTGATTCACTGATAATAATTGAGCTATTTCAGTTTTACCAATCAATGGTGATTTTTTAGATGCTCTTTTGCTTATGGGTGAGGATACTTTCTTGTTTCTCTATAGATAATTATTATAGGTTCTCTACTAAAAACTGAGCAAGTTAATACGATGTGATATACGAAATTAGTCGTTCAAAATTAGACCAAAAAGGAAAAAAATAAATAAAGAAAAAGGAGGACATAACGACTATAAACTGTTATCCAGTATTTTCTCGACTACAGAGTTGTCTCCTGAAAGATACTTGCCGGCCACCATTAAACGGCCGGGCTTTGAGATTTTGGTGCAAGATTCGGGGGGTTGTCTTCGACAGTGATGCCAAACTTCAGACCTAAAGCACAGTAATTTGAGACATTGCACATGAAGTAAAACACCCCTTTCTGCATAAGAGGAACAGTAGCAGGACCCTCCATGAATGCCTTGTAGGGTTGATTTGCAGTGCAACTCACCAATTCTCCCCTTGAAATTTCAATCACATTGTAAAATCCAGAATCGAAGTCGAAATCTACATTGCCCACAAAACAAGTTTCTCATTTCCATGTGGGAAAACGTTAAAATATTGCTCCTCTCACCCAAGTTTTCTTCTCTCGATACAAGTGTCGTTGGGGGAACACGACTTACTCAAAGAAACCGCACAACATAACGAACAATAAGATCACAAAACTCGCGTCGAATGTCATTTTTCGAGGGACGAAAAGAAAGAGAAACTAAAAGTTGCAGTGTACTTACATAGAGTATCCCCGGTCTTGAAAATGTAAGAGGAGGACCAGTTGGCGTAGAAGTTATTGGTTGGAGGAATGGACCAAATGGAATCTCCAACAATGTACTGCAAACCAAATGAAGTGGAAAATAAGATGAATTCTGAAACAAGTAACAGAGGGATTTTTCCATTTCCCATTGCCAGTTTTTGAGTGTGTTTTGGAGAAAGTGGGTAACAGTTGTTTATATTATCAGTTTTGGGAAGAAAACGAAAAGATTAATGTAACCGTTTATCCTTACTTGAAAATATGGGTGAAGAAAAAAATCATTTTCCCCCCTTAAGGATTCAATATAATTTAGGGGGTGGTTTGGCTGTCAATTGTACTTGGGTCCAACAGGGTAGTAATGGTACCTTTAAGAAGTTTATTATCACAGGTGATGATCACCATTCGATGGGTCAATTTTCAAACTAGTGACATTAAATAATAAGTCAAACGAAATGTAAGGATAGTGATAATTATTGGTAGTGATAAAATAAGCATTGCTAAAGCATGTGAATGTGGGGATATGTGACGATTTGAATTGAACTTTTTTTTTTTTGAAAGGAAACTTATTATTTAGTGTTACTTAATAATAGTGATGATCACCATTGGTGATGGCATAAATCCAGCGGCGAAGGGTGTTGGAGGTGGGCTTCTTTTCTTTTCTCTTTTTTTTTTTAAATAATTCCCTTTAATTTTTTACTTAAAGATACAAAGGTTTAAAGTTAATTTTAATAGGACATAACGGAGATTTTGAACAGAAACCATCAAAAGGGACATATCATACGAAATTTATAAAAGTCTAGCCGAAAAAGTAAGGACCCATCTGATACAATATATAGATATCAAGGACCATATGTGAATTTATATTGATATACATTTGATCATTGCGTTTATCTTGAGTCATCTTATTGTGATGGTGATGAGAATGATCAAAAAGAAAAATTTTATCTTTCCCACATTTGATATTGTAGGAAAAATAATCATTACAGCACATTTCTTTGGCCAACATATCTAGTGGGAAAGAGAGTTAATCAAACTTCAAATAAAAAACAAAATTTATGTCTTGTTATAAATCTTTAACCTTGAACTAACACGTTTGATCATTGTTGAAACTATTTATAAGTGAAGAGATTATTACTAAAACCTTTGAATATTAGTAACTGTATTTAGCACCACTAGTGTTTGATACCATATCAAGATAAGTTAAATTAAGTGAGTTATTTATTTAATTTTACTTATCATTTAATACCACACTAAATGCCATCTAAATGGTTGTCAAGTACCACTGGTGCTACATAGTATTATTTAATATTTTAATAACCACTTGTGAAATCAACCTTAGAGTATGACACTTTACTCTTTTTTAATTTAACTAGTCTTGCACCCGTGCGATGCACAGAAAGACAAATCCACAATACTAATAATTTAAATAATTAACTATAAGACTATAATAAAATATCTACAATCAAAAGTTATAGAATAGTAAATATTTATTATATTATCATAAAAATCATTAAAATTTTTCACCCTTATATAAATTTTGGAAAACCAATTTAAACCTTCAAGTTTTTTTCCCCTCTTCTCGGTTGAAAGGATTTTGAAATTCATTATCATTTCTATCTGTTTCTTCTCTTTTATTCATTTCTCTTTAAAGTAAACAAAAATTAAATGCCATTAACACAATTGGTTTCTTTCGTAGTACACTCGACGTTAAATGATAAGTTGAAATAAAAGCCAGTGCATGTGTTTAGCATCAGTGATCTTATAAAATGTTACTCATAAATAAAAAGTATTGATGAATTGTTAAAACTCCAATTCTAGACAAAATAAAGTTCATTTAATAACTTCTGGACATGTAATGCTAAAAGCTAATACATGTTACGAATTGAATTGTCAAATTCTATTTGACTTTGTTATTTGATCAAAAAGTTCTCCACGCTCTTACAAGACTCAAATTCTACATTTACATCCCCATGCATATTATGCTCATATCCATGTAAGTTTAGCCAGCATAACAAAAGAATATAAAGTAATGTGACATCAAGGCTCACAGAGAGATAAAATATCTTGAAATGTGAAAAATACACCTCGATGATCAAACTGTTCTAATACAATGTGTTCCAATTTCCCCAATATTGATTAAGTTACTTCATCTTCCTTGATTAATTGGACAAATTTCTCCAATATTGATTGTTATATATTAGCCAATCTTGCCTATTGTAGCATAACAAACATGCTCATAAACATTAAGCAAACAGTAGAAATGAGTGGAAAAGTGAAAATGAAGAAAGATATAAAGATAATTAACCAAAACAAAAAAAAAACATGGATGATTGATGTCTGTTTGTAGGAGTGTGAGAAATGATAAGTGATGACGGTGAAAAAATAATGGAAAAATGGATAAGAGAGACTAAAAGAGAGTACTCATAAAAAAGAGTGAAAATGTGCGACCCTCTATTTTTTGTCTCTCTAAGATACACTAAAACATCTTGAGATAATGTCCCATTGGAGATAGATAAAAGATGAGTTCTATAAAAGATTGAGCAATTGAAGTTAATCACTGGCTGTAAGATTTTTTTTCCCTAAAATACAATAAGAATACATGATTTTCTGTCTGTTCTTAGCTTCTTCTTCTCCTTCTTTAACTTGTCAGTGTGTTTGCAGTCTAAAAGCATCATTTTAAGTGTCTTCTCTAATTAGTGTCAAATATTTGGGTGACACGTATTTGTACACGCCACAACAATTGTGTAGGCCAATGTGACCTCTAATATGACATGTACACGTGATATTATAAAGGTCTGATTTATATATACTACGTAGGAAGAAAGTTTTTTGACAAAATTTTCAAAAAGTGGGGATTCTTAATTTTATATCGATTGGGTTTTCCTAAAGGCGAAGAAGGAAAATAAGAACGGGTCGACACACGTGGCTCCAAATACCGGGGTACGCAACGGCATTACTGTAGCCTACAAATGATTTCCCTCTCTCCCTCGTCCCCGCGCCCTACCCCTTCCCATGAGTGATGAGTTCTCGGCTCCACCTTACTCTGTTTCCCATCTGGACCAATATTTTCAAGCCTCTTCCTCGCCTCATCTTTCCTCACCATAAATTCAGGTCGGTACAGTGCTGGGTACACGCATTACCATCTAGCAATTATTATATTTACGCGCAAACTGGCTCTGTATACTTATCTTTCCCCATCATCCAGATACTTGTGTCGGATTGTTATTCAGTGAGTGCTATCCCTGTAGGGCGCGGTGTAGCAGTGATTGCGGTAACAAAAATCAAGGTGAAAATATGGAACATGTTGCGATTGATGGAACAGAAGTAATGGTTGCGGACCCTGAATTACTGCAAAAGAAAGTATCGTCCATCCGATTCGACGGTCCTACGCAGCTTCAGGTTCTATCATTACTATTTATTTTATATTTTTTCCTGGAAATTTTGGTTCTTTGTAGTATGACCCAGATGTTGGAAAATGATAAATTTCTCAGTGAATAAAGATTGAGATTGATTGCTGAATGCTGCCATGTGTTTTTCTTGTTTTTGGAGAATTCTGTGTGCGTTTGCCGAATTTGGATATCCTAGAATTGTCCTGAAACGCTTTATGCTTGAAAAGGTATATTCTGTAGGTCATTCAGCATTTTGTTGGGTTAAACATTCTTCGTCTGAATTTTTTTTTTTTAATTTTTAATTTTTTAATGACCTTTTCTATTTTAATACTTTGATTTGGAGAAAATAAATAAAATGTTGGTTGAATTTAGGAGCTAAGTCATGCAAACTAGCATCTAAGGAACATGGTCCAACTTCTCTGAAAATACTTTGGGAGTACACTTCACATATAATGACCAAACAAGAGCGCAACTCCTGGTTTCTTATCCAAGGAAACGGAGAAAATCTTATGAAATACACTCCTAATGGCAAATGCATTTCAGTATTTTGCAGCTAGAGGCTGCTTTTTGGGGATTGCCGTGCTCTCTTTACAATTGTTTTCATCAGATAGTCATAATTATACTTGAAGTCAAGTTTGGGCTTAGCGTGACAAGTGTCTTGTCATATCAAAACTCTCATGTAAGCTCCATCTTAGTGTTTATTGAATTTTCTAAGCTTGCATATGACAATCTATTCGCTTATAAAGTTTGTTTAAGAAGGTCATACTCAGTTGAATAACTTGTTGGCTGTTGACATTGTACATACACACTTACGAATGAATTTTTTCATAGAATATTATAAAATTGAGCTCTCTCTCTCTCTATATATATATATAACACACACACACACATATATATATATTTGGCACTGTCATTATCATGCATAACTACTATTGCAACACTGAGACTTAAGCTCTCAGGCCTAACATGTAATAAATAATATATTCTAAACTTTTGGTCTTAATGGAACCATAAAGTTGGAGATATCCTAGTTCTGTCATTTGTTCTTTCTAGTGGACCTTCTCTGTATAATAAATACAGTTCTTGCTTTATCATAATTTATAATCATGTTGGTCTTTTAGGAGCTTTATTTATTAGGCTAAAACTAATGTGTTCATCTTGCTCCTCGTTTCTTTCTGATGAAATGGAAGAATATTTCAAAAAGAAGATAATACTACAATAGGAGAAATGGGGCAAAATTTCTTAGTCAATTTACAAGCTATTGTTGACAACCCTTCTTCCTTCACTTCTTTATTGTTTTGCCTATCAAGTAATAATGGTTGTTATTTCTTTATTTTTGTGTGTTTGTGCGTGCTTTTTTTATTTTGGGGTGGGGGCGCCAGCTGATTCATATAAACTCAGAGAAGATATTACATATGAAGTAATGTGATAAAATCATAAGTCTTTAATTTATAAAGAGTAGAACTAGCAATACTTGATGAATTGTAGCATGCAAAAAGTTCCATTTTATTTTCCGTAGCTAGAAGAATGATAAGTGACTAAGGAATTACATAACTTCTAGAAGCAACAACATTTAGATGCTTAACTTTATTCAGCAACATAACTTCTAGAAGCAACAACGTTTAGTTGCTTAACTTTATTCAGCAAGCACTGAAATGATTTTGTTATCTGTGAATTTCCAAAAAGATAGTGAAATAATTTTAACCCTGTAAGTTTTACTGATTAGAGTATACATACATTTTTTCTATGTTTGAACTTCAAGCGTCTTAATATCGGGACAAACTAGCTAAGGGCAGGGAAACTGTGCATTTGGCAATTTGAAATGTAGGCATTTATGGCTTCAGAATAACTAATTTAACGGATTTCGATTATATTTCATGGAACTCTATCATTCAGTCTGAGTTTATCTGCTGAACTTATAGTAGAGTGATTTGATATCTTAAGGTAGAAAACTAACTATCGAATAGAACCTAAACTTTCATTCTTTCAGTCACCAAAAGAAGAAAAAATGGGGGGAAAATGAAAAAGAAATATCACGTCATGCTGTTTTGCCTGTGTGATATGAATGCAGTGAGATTGTAACCTATGCTAATGGCGGCTTTATTACTAAAAACAGAGTCTCATTGAATGACCATCATCTAACTTGAGTTCAGAAGTGAGACTCAGCCACGGGTTCACAAATCCCCACTGCTGTCCATCGACAATCAGCTTCTGCACCATTCCCGGCCACAGGCGCTTCTTTTTTGGTTCTCTATTTTACTAATTTTCCTCCAATCTAAGTACAGCACCCAGAAGACGATCTTCTGTTATATGCTTATATCTTCAAGTGATTGCTTCTTTTATGAGAAGTCCTTTCACTGGACTACCTTTAGAACATCTCAATGCTACTGTAACCGCATCCATATGATCTTTGTTTAGAAATGCATGAATTGATAGATAACTACACTTACTGCGAACGCAGTATCTGGAATTTTGCGTGAAAGATTAGCTTATCAGCCAATATCTGACCATTCTCCATGTTTATTGCTTTGCTTTCCGTACAAGTATCCAGTTCGTGTCTTGCTTCAAGTGGCATATCTCTTGATGACATCTGAGCATACCGGTTTCCTTAGACAGATCTGTAAAATTCTTTTTTGGTGACAAGAATATTCTATGTTTTTCAATACCTAGAAAATACTGTATATTCTCCAATCTTTTATACCTTACTCTTTTCCCTTTCATTTTCAGCAACATTGTTCTCAGTTACTTACAGTAGTGCCTGTGTAGACAACATCCGATATCATAACTTCAGTATGTTTTCATAACTTAGTGTGATTTGTTTTGCTTTGAAGATGTTCCATTTCACAAACAAATTTTGTGAATCTTTCAAATCATGCTTTTGGGGACTGTTTCAAACCATAACGTAACTTATTCAATTTATACACCTTTCATTCAAATTTTGCTTTCAAATCCTGGCCTCAATACGCATTGCTTCCTCTAGGTCTCCAGGTAAGAAGGCATAATTTGCATCTAGATGATACAGAGGTCATTCTCAATTTGCTGCTAAGGATAATAAAAACTCATGTTGTTTTCATCTTTGCAACCGATGCAAGTGTCTCCTGGTAATTAATGCCATACATCTGGTGAATCCCTCCTCAGCAAGATGGACCTTGTATATTTCCGTTGTCCCATAAGCAATGAATGTCGTGGCAAAAACCCATTTACACCACCATCATCATTTTGTTTCCTTCAGCGGAAGCTCCACAAGTTCCCAAGTCTCGTCTTTGTACAAGGAACATGTCTTCTTTTACTGCCTCTTGGCACCCTGTATCTTCTAGAGCTTCAACTTATGAGTACTTGCACTAGAGAGATTAGCAACAAAACGTTCAAAAGCTTAACAAATTTGAAAAATGGGATGTTTAGGTACAAGTTTAAACACTTTCTGAGACCTGTATAAATAATGATTGATAATAGCTTTTGTCTTTGACTTTGTTCAACCAAGGATTTTTTACTTGAGTTTGCAGTAGCACAGTGAGGTCTGCAAAGCAGAATATCTTCATCTTCTTTCTTCCTCCTATGGTAAAATTGATTTTCCTTTCTTTAATTATCTTCATGCCCAATCTATATGTTCCTGTAGCCTAACTTCCCACAGAACCTGTTCAGATTCATGGATAGCAATTGATTCCTTAGCAGTGCCAGAGTTTTCAGTAGGAAAAGATCTCCAGGACTGTAGCTGGCTCTAATACCATGTAGGTTTTTGGGGAAATATTTATCTCATATTAAATCAGAAATGTTACCAACTTATATTTTGGGGACGGGAGAGAGTTGACCCCAATTAAGGAAAATTGTGATTATGTCAGTTCCAGAATGCTGATCTGTCAATGCATCAACTGTAACCATATTTTCTACAATTTAATCAGTTCTGCAACAGTGTACCTTTCCTGTTTCATTGTATTAGCATTAGATATTGACTTCTAAAATATATGCCGGATTTAAAGAGGAAAAAGAAAAAAGGAATATAGGTTAGTGGGTATTGAGTTTTACGAGACTTCTTATTCCATGGGTAAGGACCGGCTGATGTCTTTCTGGTCATTTTATAGATCTTAATGGAATATCTGTGGTTACATTCTGAATCCAATTTCTGTTTACAGGTTGCAAACTGTTTTACTTAATACTCCCTCCGCTTCCACACATATAGGCTTGTTTTCCGTTTTTTGGATGTCCTAAATATATAGGCTTGGTTCTTTGTTAAGAAGACTAATTTACATTATTTTACTAAGTTGCCTGTATTTAGTACTTAGTTATAACTATCAATTTTAAATTTTACTCATTAAATAAGGGTAAATTAGGAACACAGTTTACAAAATGTATCTTTCCAATACAATTCTTAATCCTTGTGAAAACTTAAACAAGCCTAAATATATGGGACGGAGGGAGTAGTTTTTTTGGGTTGTAAAACAAGGAATGGTGTATGGTTGAGTTCTTCCAGCTAGAGTGGCAAAACTAGGATGATATATTAGGGTAGCAAGGCACGTTTGGTACAGTGGATTAGGTCCAATAGAACTTCAATACAAAATTTCACAGATGATGGATATTAGAAGAATGAAGATAGATGGTATTAAAGGGGATTAAGGAGGACAATATCGTTGAAATTTTAATTCAAAATGATGTTATCTACATTGTTTTTCTTATTTGATTTAGTTGCACTAGATTACTCTGCATTATCTTGCTAATGGAATCAATAAATATTATTCCCTTTGTCCCCTTAATACCATCTACATTTTTCAATCCATTCAAGAAGAAGCTTTTTTACATCATTTCTTTATACAAGAAGCCTTTTACTAGAGTATAGAGATTGGACGCATATTTCTGGACCTACATTTTTCTAAACTTAAACAGTTTTAGAAAACATCATGAAGTAAGATTATTGAATATCTTTAACTGACTGAATTACTTTCTTAACTTTAAACAAAAGAAATTTCAAAATCAAAGATTCCAGACAATAAAGTTTGTTTACTGGGAAAAAAGGGCTCACGATCATTGTTTCTTAAGGCTATTATAGTATCCTTTTTATTATATGATTTGTTTGATTATCAACTATGTTATTTTGAAATTTAGATACCTCTCTTTTCTTCCGCCCCCCCTCTCTTTTTCATTTTGATTATTTGTATGTTTTGAACATTTTTTAATATTAAATTGCTAGGTTATTGCGGATTTCGACGCCACACTTACAAAGTATTGGGTTGATGGTCTTCGAGGCCACAGTATGTTATTGGTTCTACACTTTGGAATTGTTCTCTTCTTGCTTCATATAATTTGTTTATTTCTGCGGTAATAAATGCAGCAAGATGTTGAAAGGTTTGGCAATTATTTCTACTTTTGATCATCAGATTTTTGTAGGTAGTCATGCACTTTTGCAACAGGGGAACCCAGAATATGACAACAAGAGGCAGAAATTATATGATTATTATCATCCATTAGAAATTGACCCCACAATTCTGATTGATGAGAAAACCAAACTCATGGAAGAGTGGTATGTGACTCGACCATTCACTCTAGATGCCAGTTAAAGACTTAATTACAAGACGAGCAAGTATATTGTCTTAGTTATGATTAAAGATTATACTGTCTTAGCTACTCGGTGTCTGGGAATGATGAAGTTGTAAATTTTTCTATTAATTTTTAAATTTCCCTCAAAAAACATGACTGGCTCTGAAGTAACTGAGACTTTTGAAATTTTACATAAGCAGGTGGGGGAAAACTCATGCTCTTCTAGTTGAGGGAGGACTCTCCTACGATGCTATAAGGAGTTCTGTGGCTAACTCCAGAATTGCTTTCAGGGATGGAGTTACTGAGCTTTTTGAAATTTTAGAGGTAAACATATTCACTCTTCTGGGGCTTCTTTTATACCACCTGTCAGTGTGAAAAATGAATGCTTTGGAACTATATTGAGGAAAATGAAAATTAGTTTGCTTGCAGCAGTATGGTGTATCTTGTTCCTGATATGAATTTTCTGAAATCCATATAATACTATGCTACCCATTCTGAGCAGTTCTGTGATTGAAAATATAACTGGCCTTTAAACGGGTGACCTAGTCACTTTTTCTCTTATTACTTGCAGAAAAACAATGTTCCTGTCCTTATATTTTCTGCGGGCCTTGCAGATATTATAGAAGAGGTTAGCTTTTGGAACTTTGATGGTCTTGTATAATTCTTATCAGACTATGATCTCTCAATAAACTGTACTTGTTATTCATGTGTGATGCCTCCTTTGCAGGTGCTGCGACAGAAACTTCATAGGTCATTAAAGAATGTCAAAATTGTATCCAACCGTATGGTTTTTGACCAGAATGGCAATCTAGTATCATTTAAAGGTATCTTTTTCTTTTCTTAATGTGTATAAACTATCAATTTAATCATTTCACTGCTGCAGCCTATTAGTTTTGTTCTCTATTCTTCTCGGACTGGAAACAATGAACCTGTAGCCCGCCCACTTACCCACTTGTCAATCATGGTCTTCAGTTGACTTACCCATCTATAGAACACAGGCAAGATTGTGGACTGAAGGGAATTGTAGTTCCATCTCCATATAGTGGAAAGAAGGTTCTTACCCTTTTCTTTGCTCTAGAGAGAGAGAGTGATGCATCTGAAATGCATCTTCAGGGCTAATAAATTGATTAGTTTATTTCTGCCCCCCACCTTCCTGTACTTCTGAAAAAATGGGGCTAAGCTGCTAAGCTTACTGAAATTTATGACCCTTAACTACTCCATTTCTTCTGCGGATTCAGAAACAGTGGAGCTTTTGACAGCACTAGTGTACAACATGGGTATGTGATTATACTAGGGCTCTGTAGAGAACCATTTTGAAGGAACCACCCAATCTCTTGCTTTTCTATTATGCTCTTTCTCTCCCATCCTCACCTCTCCTCGACTCTCTTATCTGACAATCTTGCATGAGAATAAAATTCCATGTTTAGCTCCAAATATACGATATTCAGGTAGGATGCCTACTATCGCACCCCTTATTAATCAGACATCCATTTTCTGTTCTAGACAAATCCAGCTATCTGAAAATGGAAAGGCGGTCAATTATATCTATGTCATCTACTTCTCTGCATATGCGCAAGCATCATATAAAAGTAGTTCAAAGTACTTCACTCGAGGTCTAGCAGATCACATAACATTGAGAATTATTTTATTCTAAAGGTGGCCAAGCATTCACACTTGCTCTCTCTATGACCACTATATATTTTTTCTGCTGGTACAGGGAAGACCATCCATGTTCTGAATAAGAATGAACACGCAATTGATATGGCTGCACCTGTTCATGATCATCTGGGTGATGACAATGGAATGGGTGAGGACTCCTCAGTGAAAATGAGAACTAATGTCCTACTTCTTGGCGATCACATTGGAGATCTTGGAATGTCTGACGGTCTGAACTACAAGACACGAATTTCTGTAGGATTCTTGTGAGTAGAACTTTCTTGGTCACTTAAATCCCAAATTTTCAGTACCTAAGAGTACCAGCTATATGCTTCAGCAGACTTGTCTTATGAGATTGAGTAATGCTATTTAGCACCACTGGTGCTTGGCACCATATCAAGATGGCATTAAATGATAAGTTGAATTAAGTGGATTATTTATTTATTCATTTAATTTGACTTATCATTTAATGCCACATTAGATGCCACCTAGACTGTTGCCAAGCATCACTGGTGCTACATAGCATTATTCTATGAGATTTTCATTGTCTTCAACAGGAATGAGGGACTTTATTTGAATTAAAAATAGGAATACATTATCAGTAACCCGTCAATCGGGACACAAATATTTACATGCTTCAATTTTGTTATTGAACTAGTTTTTTATTCTTAAATCTTTTTGTTCTTTATCATCATTACATTATTTGGAAGTGCTTGCATTCCTGATGATAAGTTGTATGTTTTTTATTTGCTTAACCTTATTAGATACTTGCTGCAGGAATGACAACATTGAAATTTCTTGTGATAACTACTGCAAATCATTTGATGTTGTGTATTTGGTGAGTGCATAGCTTCATATAAACACTGGTTTCTGTTTTCTTACTGAAATAGTGTTCATAAACCGATAGCAAGGCCATCATCTTTGCAGCAATAAATGAGTTGTGTTGTTGCAATCTTGTTACCTATATTTATCTGTTTCTCCTAGTGTATGGACCAAGATACGCAATTGTTAATCTTGGAAAAGAGAAGATATAAACCTTCTTGCTGGAAGTCCGAGCTAATATTTAATAGCAATCTGAGTTGCATCTCTCTGTGCAACGTCAAAAGTTTCAAAAAGATATCTTCTACTTTTCACTGTCATTTAGGCTGTAAGGGTTGTTAATATCAATTTCTTTGTATAATTTCATGCAGAACGATGCATCCATGAAGGGAGTCGTCAAGCTTGCTTCTCATCTTTGTTCAATTGAACGTGACTGAAATTACAGTACCAGCTAGATCACTGAAGCTTCTTTCGCAGGATAAAGTCATTGGATTTGAACGTCATCTCTTATTCCCAAAGAATTTACGAGAAGCCTGCTTAACTTATCTGGTGAAAAATCAAACCGTTCTCAGTTTTGTTTCAACGAGTTGAAGCCCCTCCAACCATGCCGCTCCCTCATGTTGAACTTTGCCGAGATAGCATCTTCACCTTTTTCCATTAACTTTGAATATGAGATCGACATTTTTAGGCCGGATGGCGTAGCTGATGAGAGTTTTGGGGAATCACGATCGTTCTTAATGCATGAACACTTTGACAATTATCGAGTGTAAAATAAATTGGCACATCTTAATGCTCTTCCTTTGTGTTGTCTTTGGTTTTAATTTAATCGACTAAACGTTCACAATCCATTTTGTTCATTTACCCAGCCCCCAGCGGGGTTGGGGGGGGGGGCTCTCTTGATTCTTCGTGCCTCGTCTAGTCCACCAGAGTCCAAGCATGAGCTTGTTCGTCGGCGGTCTGGACCAGCTCATACCGTTCTGGCCTTTAGTCGTGGTGGGTCGAGTAATCTACTGTGGGTCCCAAGCAATATGGTCCACCTTTAACGCATAGTCGACCATCTATAGCGCAGTCCATCATGGCCTCTGGCGTGGTGGGTGCAGAAGCACAAGTAGGGTCGTTTATGGGCGCGCCTTGGCATCGAGGCCTAACTTTACACCTGCATGTTTGTTTGAATCATTCTTGTAACGTCCCCAGCAGGCGGACATGCTTCTCTGAAGCAGCTATTCAAATCTCTGTAAAGGTAAAATCTCCTCCTTCCAGAAGTACATCATGACCATCTGGCATGCTTTTAACGTGATCAGATCTGAAAAACAGAGTTAAGAAACCATGATGGAATAGGGTACGCGGTATATTAGATGGTACTGATATCTCAATAAGATTTTAGCACTTTCTAATGGTACTATAATTGTTCATGAACTGAACAATGAGAGTGAGGACATCGTTTCATTAAGTCAAAGTTTCAGACAAAGTTTACAAAAACTTGAGACGATGATTCATTTTTACCCTTTTATTACAAGGAAACTCCATACGAAAGTAACAAAATGGGTTAGAGACTTAAAGAGTACACTATAATTCATCAGCCACGTCCAAGGGCTGTGTTTCTGGTGTATCAGCGATTGCTTCTATTTCAAAAGGCTCAATCTCGAGCACAGGTTGTAAGTGCCTCATGTAATGGAACTCGATTTGTAGCCGATGGTGAAGGGGCGTTGAGGCCATCAATCCTTTCTTCATATCAACTTGCAGTTCCCTCAATGGAATCGCAGCTAAAAAGCTCTTAATGTACTCTTTGCAAGACTCTTTTCCCGTGCAGATGATCTTCAACTCTTCCTCGTTATTTCCCTTCACATCAGCAGTGCTGATATTCATTTGCCCGTTGGAAGTTTCTTCCTTCGCTTGAGTTTGGGCAGTGATAGCAGGTTTTTCGTCTGACTTTTGAGTCTCAGCATTTGCAACTTGATGTATGTTTGTATCTCGGTTGAACTTCAAGATGAATGCTTGATTACAGCCCTCGTAAAGCCTCTCGCCTAGAGTGTCAATGAT
>CAVNYN010274123.1:0-17323 GCA_963692815.1 Nyctanthes arbor-tristis
GGAAAGGATTTGAGAGCTGGCTAGCATGACCGATAGGACAGTCACAAATAGATGCTTTAGACTATTCAAGGGATCAAGAGAATTACTTTTCATCTAGAAAAATCAGAAATGGCGTTACAGAAATTTACGAAGTTTCCATACCTCATTGTAACAAGTCATAGAAAAAAGAGGTGAACACTTCTAATAACACATACTCATGGCCGAGACATGCACGCTCATTGCAGTGTTTAGTTTCAAAAATATATAGTAAAACTACTCCAAGGTAAGTTATAGTTCAGATTGTGACAGAAAAATTTAAGCACTTACCTTCAAGATAGGATAGAGGAAGTGTGCTCAGAAAATTCAATAACCAAAAAAACATTTCTAGATCAAAGCCTCCAATTTCAAGAACATAATGCCAGTGAATATTTTCATACTTTGTCGGCTTCAATTGAGTTGTATCATTTGTGATTTATGTTCTGATCTCCACCACATGAAAATTCGAAATATATGACTTAAAAAGAGCACCAAAGTTAAATTTTAAGAAAAATGAAAAAGAAAAAGAAGAAAGAGGAAGCAAGGAGTGAGGTAATCCATAGTTATTTTTGAATTAGTAAACCAATGGAAAGCAATAAACGAAGTCAACTAGACATAAAGCCAACAGAAAAACTGAAATAAACCCACCAACAAAAGTCAGCAAAAAAAGAAAAAAATATATATTGGCATACATTACAATCATGTGCAACAGATGAAACAGGTAAACAAATTCTTCTTTGCGTAGCAACGGCATGATGCAATCCTAGTTGGAAAAAGGATAATTCTGCATACTAAAATTTTTGCTTAAATAAGTCATGTTATAAACAAAGGCAAGATATGTTCAATAAAAATTAAGTTGACAAGCAAAGCAATAATAGAGGTACACACATGGACATTAGACAGATGAACTTACATTTGTATAGTTGAGACAAATGTTTTCACTTAGTTTATCTCGCAACGTCACTTAAAACTCTATCAAGAATAGAGCACATGGAATTCAATCCAAAAATGCAAGAATATAGTCATATAATAAAACGCAAGACAAATCTTACAGACATTATATTGAAGTGAACACACTGTACTCCTACCTACCAAATTGAATCCACACATGCCTCTCCCAAAGGGAACACACCAGGAAGTTGAGGAAAGCCAAGAGACCAATATAAACTATTTATTGCAAAAACTAATGTATATCTGCATAAAAATGAAAATAATAAAGAAAAAAAATTTTAACATGATAATTATAACCTTCAACCTATTCTCTACTTATACTAATACATTTCAATTCTTAAGAATAGAGACAAAGGTTTCCATGCCTACCCTCAGGAGGACCAGTAATCTCTGAAATATCTAGCATTGCAATGATCACCAAAAATTATTAAGAATTACGAAAGAATCTTCCAATCCAAGGAACCCATAATTTATGGCACACTAAGACTCAAAATGTGTCTGTTTTTGCTCACTTGACCTTTATCTGAATAAGGTGGTGAGCGGAACCAAGTATCTGAAATGAAAACAAGCCGTTTTTCAATTCACTAAATTTAAAATGATTAAACACAAAAAAAAAAAAATCTAGAATCCAAAAAAAAGGCAGCATAAGAAGACATTCTTCAAGAAAGCTAGTCAAGCACCAAAACCCATGTTAGTGGGAAACTCAGGAAGGCTTCATGACGACACCTTTTTTCACTAACACAGTAAAAATTAACAATGGCCTATCAGAGAAACAAATTAGCAATAACCCATGAAAAAAACAACTTACAGAGTAAATGGAAATAATGTTCAAACTGTAATCTTTAGAGATGTAAAAAGTTGTTCTTGTTCTCCGTTTTCGGCTTTTTTTCTTAAAAAATGAACAGGTCTTGTAAAACTATGCTCACGAGTAAACAACAAGGCGAACCCTAAAGGACGAAATCGAGCCCCATTTGCTGGAGACTTTACACAATTTCAGCACCGAAATCGAGCCCTAATGCGTAAGTCGGCAATAGAGAGGAGAAGCGGACATACCACTATTGGAGAGCGCTAATCGGAGGCTGAAATCGCCGGCGATGGGGTTTGATAACACTTCGCTTCGATTCGCCAAACAAAAAGGGAGTAGCGAAATTTGCGTTAAAGAAGAAGAGAAATTCGAGAGGAATTGTTGTTGTGGACAAAGTAGACAGGCCCAAAGAAAAAAAAAAGCAGCCAATTAAATGGGGCATTCACACGTCCGTGATGAAGGGTAAATTTGGAACATTGGCAATATTCTTGACGAAACCACGTGCTGCAGCTCTTTTATATTGTAAAGATATTGTGACATGTACATTTACTTTGAAAATTTTCTAGGACTTTTGAGAGGTGATGTTATATGCACTCACATCACATGAAATGTAAGTATGATAAACATTTTCAATGTCACATTGTTTGGTTTGTTGTCAATAATAATTTAAAGTTGAAAAGGAAAAGAAAAAGAAAGAAGAAGAATCTTAGGAGGAAAAAGAATCTAATTCATGGAAGAAATTGTCTTGTCTTCTAAGTCAATGAAGCCTATAAATAGAGATGTTTTCCTTTTTTTATGCACAAATGATACCAGTGAGTTGAGAGAAAAATTAGTGAGTCTAGCACCTTTAAGAGTTTTCTTGTAACTCCTTGTGATTTACTCAAAAGGTAGAAAATTAAATGTGGTAAAAATCAGGGTGCCACTTAGGCCGGGTCAGAGAGTCTTATGAAGAAAAATAGTAGCCTAGCGTCTTGAGATTTCTTTAATTCTTCGCGGATTGGGCAAATGGAAGAAATTGGTAAATAGGGTAAGTTTGGTATATTTTTCTTGTAATACTTGGAGGATTGGTTTGGTGAGTGAAAATTTTATATAGTTGTAGCAATTTTAATCATATAGTGGAAAGTTTTCACAGTCTGTTAAATTTGTCCTCGTCTTTTATTTTTCTTTGTCTCAATTAAATTCCTTGAACAACGGCCATATGAGCTTAATCGGGGAATTTGCCTTTAATTCCTAACAGAGGTATCAGAGCGTCAGGTTTTATTTGAGGTGGAGTACAAGAAAGATATGGCAAGGTATGGAGTGGAGAAAATCAAGTTTGACTTGTGGCTAGAACAGGTCTGGAATTTCTTGATTCTAGTTGGGCGATTCAAAAGCTTTCAAAGGAAAACTGTCCCAGTATTCTAACAAAGTTGCTGAGCCAGTATGAGAGATAATGATTGGAAAGATTTATATTTGAAGACTCGAAATAGGATGTGTCTCTATCTAGCCAGGAATATTCTTGTAAATATTCATAGAATGTTTGCTACGAAGGAACTGTGGCGTCAATTTAGAGAGGTGTATCCG
This sequence comes from Nyctanthes arbor-tristis, assembly GCA_963692815.1. Taxonomy (NCBI): domain Eukaryota; kingdom Viridiplantae; phylum Streptophyta; class Magnoliopsida; order Lamiales; family Oleaceae; genus Nyctanthes; species Nyctanthes arbor-tristis. The sequence goes on from CAVNYN010274123.1 coordinate 3,335, forward strand.
GCAAGAGGTTCTTTAATTATGTTTCACTTGAAAGAATGGTTTACTTTTTTGCGAGTTAGTGTATGTACAAAAATTCTCAATAGGATCGTCTGGTGGGTGTTGTAACTTGTTAGTGTTGTAGACTGGCTGACTACGTAAGAAAACATTGTCCATGTGGAACAAGTTCAGCTACTGTTCAGATTTGAATAATTTGACCCTCTTGGTGTGAGGGGGTGGAGATGTGCTATGAAGTATGTGGGTACATCCTCATGGTGTATCGCTAAGTGTCATGGTAAAAGATGTGTGTTACTTCTAGCGGTTGTATTTACACATGGGTATTGGTTGACGGTGATGCAAGGTGTGTGTTTGTAGTAATGTCGATGGTTGATGAGCTCTCTGAAAAGCCAACAAGAGAGTTGTACCACAAATTTTAACAAGTTTATTTCGACATTGAGCAGATAAAATGCTTGAAATTTATTATTAATTCTAAGTGGTTATACTCATGTGGTGGAGTATGAGACTGTCAAAGTGTCTCAAAGGCTTACTTGAAAATCTCTCAAGTATTGTATACAAGACTGAACAAGATGAAGATTTTGGCTTATTTTGGCAAGGTGGAGATTGTTGGGTTTGTTGCCAAAAATAATCGAAAGTTGAAAAGGAAAAGGAAAAGAAAAAGGAAAGAAGAAGAATCCTAGAAGGAAAAAGAATCCAAATCATAGAATGAATTGTCTTGTCCTCCAAGTCAACGAAGTCTATAAATAGATGTGTTTTCCTAAATAGAGGTGTTTTCCTATTATTTTATGTACAAGTGGTACAAGTGAGTTGAGAGAAAAATTAGTGAGTATAGCTCCTTGAAGAGTTTTCTTGTAACTCTTTGTGATTTGTTCAAAGGGTAGAAAATTAGGTGTGGTAAAACTCAGGGTGTCACTTAAGTCGGGTCAGAGAGTCTTGTGAAGAAAAATAATAGCCTAACATATTGGGATTTCTTTAATTCTTCGCGGATTGGACAAATGGTAGAAATTGGTAGATGCGGTAAAACTTGGTATATTTTTTTGTAATACCTGGGGGATTGGTTTAGCGAGTGAAAATTTTGTATAGTTGTAGCAACTTTAATCATATAGTAGAAAGTTTTAACAATCTGTTAAATTTGTCTTCGTCTTTTATTTTCCTTTGTCTCAATTAAATTTCTTGAACAACGATCATACAAGCGTAATCGGAGAATTTGCCCTAATTCCCAACAACATGCAGCATACGAATCCATCTATCTATCCTAGATGGAATATGTGTCATCAGTCGTCACCAAAGATTCACCTTACAAAAATGGAAAAAGATATTCATTCTGTCACATACTTTCCACCAGAAAGAACACATATATTGCAAACAATGTGAAAGCACACGGTTCAATGAACAGAGAGCGTTTAATTGTAATTAATTTGATAAAAATGTGGTTAGTGACGCTAATGATATTTGATCAACCGACTTATGAACTCCGCTTGCAAAGTGGTTGCTATGAAATGAAAGGAGTAATAATAAAGAAACTGAAGTGATTGATATGAAACATATATATATACACACACATGTACATGTTAGATTACCAGTAAAGTGTGTTTATTTATGTAATATATGTTGCGCCTACTGATTTAAATTTCAAGATATACATATTAAAAAAAAAAAGAGAAAAGAAAAAAAACAGAAAAAAGAAAGAAAGAAGCTCTTGAAAATGCTCATTATAAACTCTTGTTAGTGATAATATTTAATAGAGACCCTTTCCAAAACCACGGGAAAATTTTGTAATAAAGCTTCTCATGGCATGTATGGATGCAGGCCACAAATACATGTGCATGAGATACACATGGCTTGGATCCATACACGCTACACAGGATGAGAAGTTTTGTTAAAAAATCTGTAGAATGTTTTTGAATTGAGGGTTCTCTTAAGTTTTTTTTCAAAAAAATAAAAATAAAATGGGCATTGTTTCCACACCATCACAGCCGGAGGTTCCTTAAAGGTAGTGATGGCAACGGGCGGCCCCGACCCCGCCACGCCCCGTTTATATTATCCGTCACCCCCGCCCCGCCTGCTGCCCAGATTATTTTGGGTTGGGTCGGTTCGGGACGGGACAGCAAAACTACCCCGTTTAGAGAGGTTCCCATGCTACCTAAAGTTAAAAATCACTCTCAAAAATTTTTTTTAAATAAAATTTGGGGTTTTGTAAGTGTTTCTTCCTTTTTTTTTAAAAAAACATTTAAATAGATTGGGGCAGATCGGGGCAACCCCACCCGCCCCGGCCAGCGACCCTTCGCGGGGCGGCAGATCCGGCCCTGATATGCTCCCACGGGCATTTTTTTGCCCCGTTCAATTCCGTGCACCGCGGGTATTTGGACGGGTCGGGTCAAATTGTCATCCCTACTTAAAGGAACCCCGGGGAAGTGCCTAAAAGTTTTCTATGAGTATTAATCATTTGACTAACTTATGTTTCTCGTTTCACATTAATTGGATTTGAGGCCTGTAATAACTCAAGTAAAAAACTATATCCTACTATTCCTACTCTTTTTCTCTTATTTGAATCTTAATTTTGGCTGTCCCAACTTTTTCATAGAAATATATGAAGCTCAACAAGGGTGGTTCAAATTATGCGCTAATAGTTAAGATACTCGTATTTAAGGCCCGAAGTCTTGGGTTTGAACCACACATACTCTCCCCAAATTTCCCTCTCCCCTATATCCGATTTTCTAATGAAACCAAAAAATTATTTTTGAAAAATCAAATTATAAGTAAATGTTTGTAGTATATGGTTAAATAATCTTTTATTTTGACCACAAAATTTGAATTATTATAAAACAAAAGAAACCAATTTAGTTCTGGTTTAATTCTCATTACGAAAATCAAATTAAAATATAAATGGTTGCCAAAAGGACTGTCTTGGTTGATTCTCATTATTCGTCTAAATGTGGGGAAATTATAATGAGGAGAGAGGTAGAATGTGTATTGAAAATGTAAAAAAAGTATAAATATATGGTTGTAATTGAGCAGTTGTCAAATCAAACATTAAATCAATGGTAGGTAAATTTATAATTTGGGTGAATAATGGGAATCAAACAAGGGTAATTTACACATCACATCTCCAACCTTTCAACATTTAATCAATCTCATTCCTAAATCCTAACCTTTATTTCTGGTTTCCTGGGTCCCCAACCAATAGGAAAATCTCTACCCAAGTCCTCATTAATGTTTTCCATCCATTTTGACCATTAAATCTTTATAAAATGACATTTTTACCCTTACATTGTAATTAAACAAAAGCAAAAGGGACAAAATAAAAAACCTAATATTTTAAAATTCTAAATGGCAATCCTTCTTCTCCTGTAACCTTCTAAACTCCTCGCATTATCTCTCTAAAAAAACTTACACCAAGACCCAATGGAGATTACATTAGATAGAAAAAAATGAGAAAGAAGAATAGAAAGTAGAAAAAGAGAGAAAAGTGCAAAAGCAAAGGTCCAGGTGACAAACACGTGTGCCCTATACAAGAATAGGCGCATACACATATAGAGGAGAGGTAAATATTAAGAAGTTTAAGATAGTATTTTTTATTTAATTTTTTTGTTTAACTAAATTGTAATTGTAAGGTAAGAATGTCATTTTATAAATATTTAATGGTTGAAATGGATGAAAACCGTTAGTAAGGACTTGCGTAGATATTTTCTTAAAGCTTGGGGACCTAAGAAACTAGAAATAAAGGTTGGAGACGAGATTGATTAAAAGTTAAAAGGTTGGGGACGTCAGGTGTAAATTGTTGTCAAATAGACACTTGGACTGTGACATGTCATTAATTTTAAATTTTGTACAAAATTAATGACACGGTATATAAAATCTGTTTTTTTTTTTTACAGCGTATATAAAATCTTTTACCCACTCATATACTTGCTCAAAATGTCCGTCACCTTATCTTCATTGGATGAGGTTTTGAGAGTGGCGTTCTAGTGCCATATGTATAGTACCTTATAGCACCACACAGCCTATGTGGCGTATATGTAGAGTGTCCACATACACGTCACATGAGTTGTGTGGTGCCATAAGATATCACTCATATGAAGCTAGAATATTTTCAGAGGTTTTGGAGTGGGTATAAATTCAAGAGTGTATACAAATTTGGGCACTTAAGACAAATACCCCAATATAAAAAGTAATTTAGAAAAATAGTCTAAACATTGGGAATTTCAGAAAGCCGTAAAAATATTGTTCAAAAAAAATAATAATAAATAAAAGAAAGCCGTAAAAATACTTGTCCTACTATGGTGTCATTTGAACACCATTTATGGTGTCTAAAGGATATTGTGGTAACACATCATTAGATTTGTTGGGAGGCCCATCGCCCAACACACCTAATGGTATGTTGTCACACTATTCTTTAGACACTATAATATAGTGTTCAAAGGACACCATAGAGTGTGCCGTAAAAACACGGTGGACTGGAGAGTGACCAAATCCAATCATGCACACAAGGATAACATTAGTGCGCCCATGTTCCTTTCTTTTGTGATTTACTTAGTGTGCCGTAAAAGTTCATTTTCTATTGAATTGGTTTATTTTTATTAATTAATTAATTATTATATTATATTATATTATATTATATTATATTATTTATCACTTTATCATAACCTAAAAATTAATATATAAAAATAAAAAATTCATATTTAATTAAAAAAACCATAAATAAAAAAGCCATATTAAAATGTGATATAGATTGTGTCACATTTAATTTAAAAGTCACGTATCAAAATTAAAAAATCACATTTTTATTCAAAACTAGTAACATGTTTCAAGTGTGCAAGGATGTGTTATAGTAGTGTAACTATTTATTTTCAAAAGACGTATGATGATTATTTGACATTTATTACATACGTGACCAAGTGTCATTTTAAAAAGTCGTATCCTATGTAAGTTTTTCAATTAAAAAGTCACATATAATTAAAATCATAGTTATACACAAAAACTGCGTCTTGTGTAACTTTTTATTTTAAAAAGTCACATAATAGTTACTTAACATTTACTGTATACGTGATTTAAAGTTGGTTGTAAAAAGCCATGTTCTATCTAACTTTTTTAATTAAAATAAAAAGTCCTTCTCTCTCTCTCTCTCTCTCTCTCTCTCTCTCTCTCTCACACACACACACACACACATATAGATTAATGATAATAGATTTACACAAAAATAAGGTGTCGTGTAACTTTTTGTTAAAAAAAATAGCATAATGATTATTTAGTATTTACTAAAAAGTGACTTAGAGTCATTTGTAAAAAGTCACATTCTGTGTAACTTTTTCAATTAAAAAGCCGCATACGTACTAAAGTTAGATTTACAGACAAATCACATGCTATGTAATTTTATATTTTAAAAAGTCACCTATGATTACTCGACATTTATTATATACGTGACTTATTAAAAAAGTCACAATATATGTAACTTCTTCAATTAAAAAGTCACATAATAATTATTTGACATTTATTACAAATGTGATTTAGAGTCAATTGTAAAAAATCACAAGACATGTAACTTTTTCAATTAAAAGTCACACTTGAATTTCCATTTTTAAGAAATGCTTTCTGCCCTTCGGTTCTGTTATCCTTTCTCTCTTTTTTTTTTTTTTTATGGTTCCTTGTCTCTCTCTCTCCACTTGATATTTTTCTTCATTTTTGTTTGTAAATTTTAATTTTAAATGGAAAAGTGATAACTAATGTAACATTTAATGTGATTCTTTTATGCAATTTGGGGAGCTTGTGCATAAACTCGAATCCAGAACCTTATTTATTAAGACAAAATTAGGCAGTGTACTACAATTTATTATAAATATGAAATACGGCAAAAACTAATTAGGTGTGGCTTTTATAAACATTTAATATGATTTTTTTGATATAATATGCGACTTTTATTCAAGTATTACTTTTCCGATGTAATATGCCACGTTTTAATTAAGTGTGGTTTTTTCTATATAATATGTGACTTTTTAATTAAGTGTGATTTTCTAATATAACATGCGACTTTTTAATGAATTGTGATTTTTTCAATGTAACATGTGACGTTTTAATCAAGTGTGAGTTTTTCTAAATAATATGTGACTTTTTAATGCAATATACGGTTTTTTAATCAAATGTAACTTTTTAACGTAATATTTGACTTGTTAATCAAGTGTGACTTTTCGATATAATATGCGAGCTTGTTTGGTTCTCTTTATCAATTCTCTTTATAATTTCACTTATTACTGATTTGACTATTGATTTGACAACTACTCAACAATCACCACACATTTCAAATTTCAATTAAATCTCCACCACTCATTTCACATCGTTATAATTTCTCATTATAAATCAATGTCAATAATGAGAATCAAACAGCCAAGGGAGAGAGCATCCCAGACGTGGAGAGAAACTAGGCACCAACTCCTTTAGGCAGTCCCATTTGGCCGTATTTTTACGTCTTACTTCCGCATTAATAATTTTAAACGTAGTTTTCAATTAAATATGAAATATGCAGTTTTTTCCCCTAATTTTCTCTACAAATTTTGTACGTGTTGCTTGGCAACAAATTAAAAACCAATTTTATTTATCAATCAATTTAAAATTCAAACTTTAGACATATAGTAACACCACATTTAATCACATATTTAATATAATGTAAATTTTCATATTATTTTAATCATTACATCCTACATGACAAATTAAATATCGATACATATACAAAATTTGAATTTTAATGGTTACCAATATGTACAAATAAAAGACGTGGCAATCAGACGTGGCAATATGTACAAATAACAGCCGGACCGCTGGATCAATGTCACCTGTGTGGGTCCCCATCGTTTGGACTGGGCGTATTTTGGTCCAGAAAGTAGTCACGTGAGTAAACCCTCCTGGAAGTCCGACTAAAGAACCTCACACAGTCTTTCATCAATCAATCAATAAATGAAAATAACAATAATTAGCCTTTTTTTTTTTTTTTGGTAACCCGAACTGACACCCAAGCCTCCAACCATTCTGTCAATTACCGACCAAGGATTTGATTCCAAAGTAATTTCTCATCAATTTTCACTTTGCTGTTTCCTCAGTGAACCCAAAAGTCCAGACCTATGTATCTACTAATAGAGAAAATATCTAGCACTTCAAGATATCTTAATATGATACTTCAAATCAATTACGAACCCACACATAATTTCAAATGTTTTAAAATTGGAGCTCAAGGTCCTACGTGAAAATTTTTCATTGGCCTGGAGTATTACAATAAGATACTCTTAAAATACCTGAATTTTTTCTAAGGATGCTACCCGACACATTTTGGTTCAACGACTCAAACATTAGTTATATCTTCGACATTTCTTATAGCCAATCCTAAGCATCATTATCATTCTTATATATATTTATGCAATAAACATAATAATAATGATGATAAAAATAGCCAACGAGGCCTAATCCGTTTGGTTAGGGGGCTAAGCTAAAGTACTGGGACCTAAAAGTCTCACATTCGATTCCCTTATATAAAGTATTTATACATTTTATTGTAGTATATATTTCACTATATGTGAGTTTATATTATTGATTTTCTTGGCGCTGTGTTTTAATAAAATAAATATCTATGCGCGTTTGTACTGCTATAATGCAGATTTATAATTGTACTTCAAAAAAAATGATGATAAAAATAATTCACAACGCATTAATTTTAACTGTACTCTGATTGCATATCTTATTAAATACAGCAAAATAACCGTAGCATCAACTTCTAACCTCTTCCATCTCAAAATACACAATCTTGCTTATTACGAGTCAGAATTAGGACATGTTCCCGTCACACACAGCACTCTATATCAGCAAGTGCGCAGAGAAAACAAATAAAAATTGCAACTCCAGAAATCAACTGAACTCTGTATAATTTCCACCTCAAACTGGAAGCTCGCCGCAGTCACTTATGACAACCCTCTTTCTGGGACGATCACCTCTGTCAGTCTCTTGCGATTCAATCAGCTTTACAATGTCCATACCCTCTAAAACTTGTCCAAACACAACATGTTTCTGATCAAGCCATGGGGTCTGTAATTCATCAACCATAAATAAAAACACTTAATAATAATAACTCCAACAAAATGCCAAGAGTTTGTGAGAGAGAGAAGGGGAAAAAATTCATTATCTCACTGGGTCTAACTTCCATCTAACTAATTCAACAAGAACCGGGTATATTTTCCCGAAACTAATTATTCACGGATATGCTTTTCTTTCTCCTTTTTCCCTTATATATATATATATATACACACACACACACACACACACACCCAGAGGTGGCAAATTTCACTTAGAAGAAGAAAACAAAATACAAACAAACTCCACATATCAGAGGAGCAAGAATATTCATTCGCGGATATGCTTTACCAGTCAAGTAATTTTTTTCTTTTTTCTTTTTTCTTTTTCTTAACAGAGGTTAAGAAGCATGGTACCACCATCAATAATGATAAATTTCACTACATGCTTCAACTTTGAATATAAACATAAAACCGAACCGAAGATACACATTTGGCTAAGCCCAACAATTTACTTTTAAGTAAACTGTAAGAAAGCACCCAAAAATTAACTTTTGGAAATACTCTGAAGAGCTAGCGCAGTAATGTAATAAAATTTTGACTTCTTTGACGTAATAACAAGTTATCTACATATCTTCCAAGAAAAAAAAGCTCCTCAAAGCCAAAGCTTAGCCCCCCCCCACCACACACACACACAGACACACACACAGAGAGAGAGAGAGAGAGAGAGCCCCGGGGGGGGGGGGTGGACAAAAGAAACAAAATGTTAAGAACAGACTAAGCATTCCAATATGTAATAATTTTTTAATCTGAAAGGTAACCACGGAAATTGCATTGATATTAGCAAAATAATTTGTAAAAGGTAAAATGTTTAATGCATTCTTTGTTATATAAGAATGTATATTTACACTTCTAAATACCTTGACAGTGCAAATGAAAAACTGGCTTCCATTGGTGTTAGGGCCAGCATTTGCCATGCTAACAACCCCAGGTCCAGTATGAGACACTGCACAAAGTTAATAAGGGCAGGCATACTCATTATTTTCTGTATCAGCAACCAGAAACACATGCCAGAAGAGTGACTAGATAAGGACCAACTTACACTTGAAATTTTCATCTTTGAATGTACGACCATAATTCCGATCTCCACCAGTTCCCTGCAAAAGATAAAACAATAGCTAAGTATCACTGCATCAGTTATTATGTATGATAGAAACAAAAATGTTTCTTAAGATAAATAAATAATCATAGCACGTATACTGCAGTATGTTAGCTAACAGTCCAAACCAAATCCTGCATGGTTTGTGCCGGGGCACAGCAGGCCAAATCCTGGAGGGCCATCGCAGGGGCAAGATCGATACAATATCTTTCTTTATGTGTTTACAGCAACTACTTACCATTTGCCAAAAAAAACGCAAGTGAAGACTGTAAGCAATATTCAAAGATGAGTAATTGATGGGCCTTAGAAATTTGAGCATTAATCCAACTGTTAAGCATTGTTCTGGTACAGTTCTATTCTCCATTATGTCTTATACAACCCAACCAGCAACAAGTTTACTTTAAGCTTCTAGCTGATTGAAACATCAAACAATGTTACTTATTTAAGTTCTATTCTACTTATTTAAGTTCTATTCCTCATAGGAGGCCAAACGGTATGTTCTTCATCCTTAAGAAACAGGGAGCTCATGCATAAACTTTTTGTTTTGGTTATATTGGCATCATCGATTCTGGTACTTCCGCCGCAATCCACAAGAAGTCGAACAGAAGGCAGAAAATCTCAAACTCTCTGTTAAGGCTCTTGGACATGTTTTCTCTTCAAAGCCTCATTCTGATTGAGAAAGTATCAAGATCTTCTAGTAACTCAACTACAAGGTGCAAAATGATAAACAGCAAAAAGTTCAATGAACTTCTACACCATCCAAGGCCACCTTTTCTTTCTTGCACAATTTGGAGGGTTGGAAGACGTAAAACTGTAAGACACATTAAATTACCACATACCTTCATTCCTCATCAAGAAAAAGATAGACGCTTAATCAAGAATAAGAAATAAATAAAAAGGATCCAAAAAAGAGTCTGTAAGACAAAGACTTACATTTCCTTTGTCAAAGTCTCCTCCTTGAATCATAAAATCCTTTATAACCCGATGGAAGTTGGAGCCTTTATAGCCGAAGCCCTTTTCTCCTATTTAAAAACCAAATTCACAGGAAGATACATTCAAAACAGAACCCAAAAGAATGTCAGCAAAACAAAAACGTTTACAGAAGAGCCCAAGTGAATAACATGACAGACCTGTGCATAGAGCACGGAAGTTCTCGGCTGTTTGGGGCACATCATCACCGTATAATCCAATTACAACTCTCCCAGCCAGTTGTCCTACAGGATTTCCGATGCCTATATCAAAATAGACTTTGTGGGTCACTTTCGATTGCAATGATGCTTCCTGTATAAACAACAATAAACACATGGCAAAATGTAGCAAAATTAATTGCACCATCCACCACTATCACCCCATCAGTTGGGCAAATAGAAATGCACAATGTTAACTTTTTGCTATAAAAACTAGCAAATATCTTCTCAATATCTTCAAGCAGCATAAAATCTGAATTCTCCAAATCCCAATTTAATCATTCTATAATACCCAATTTTCTATCCATCTAAGAGCTGAAGAGTGCAAACGTTATTGTTACGAAAAATTTTCTTCACGTTTGTCTTTCTCCTAATTACATTAAATTGTTTGTCAAACAGAAGAGAGAGAGAGAGAGAGAGAGAGAGAGAGAGAGAGAGAGAGAGAGAAGGGGAAAAAAAAAAGAAAAGAAAAGGATACTTGGTTTCAGGGGAGAAGCAGTTGCTTGTAATTAGACAGACGGGGGATGAAGCATGGGTAGTTGATGGATTTCAGTAACATCGGAAATAATTCTTAATTTGGCTATACTTTAACCACTTCAGATTACATCTTCCAAGTTCAATTGAGTAATTGAGAAATGTGAAATATAAACACATAACATAAGAAATAAAGAAAGGCAACAAACAATGTTAGAAGCACCTCAGCCATGGCTCGAACAGGGGGAATCCGGAAGCCTGTTCTTCTTTGAACCGGGAAGGAAGAGTAACGTAGCGTATCTGAGAAAAAGGTCGAAGCAGGGGAAGATTTGCGAAGCGTCGGAGATGAAAAAATGCAAACCGAGTTACTTTTTTTGGCAGGGTTGAAGCTTCTCGAAGCTGAAAGTGAGCTAATATTGGGCTGCAACAATCAAGAAATAAAAACAAAAATGTCGATTCATTGAGAACGGCACAGCATGAGACAAACTAGTATACAGATTAGGTTTTGATTGAAGAACACTTACTAGAGCTGCAGATGACACCGCCATGGTTGTCTCCGTGTTAAGGGGGAGAGATAGATGTTTTGAGGGTTTAGTGAGTGGTAGTTGGGGGAAGAGGGGAGACGGAGATAACGAGACTGGAACAGCGTTTGGATTTTGTTTTGTTTATTATTGTAATTGTAATTGTAATGACAAATCGGTCCCCTTCGGAGGCCCACATAATTTGAATGTGAAATATTAAAAAAATATATATATATAGATATATATAGAATATGAGAATTTTTTTTACAAAAAAATAGCAAATTCGCCCATCCTTTTTGTAAATTATAATTGTAATTAGTGCTACTTAACACGCCACCAAAATAATTCAGATGTATAAACTACTTGATATATAAAATAAAATTCAGCTATATAAACTATTTGATATATAAAATAAAAAATCAAGTAGATAAATCATCATATAGTACTACCATTCAAGAGAAAAAAGTAGATAGTGAGAGTAACAATACTAAATAAAAAATATCAACATAAGATAAATATTCATTGATTCTCGTAACTGCACAATCTGAGGTGACCTGATGATGATGAAATATTCATTGGTTGAAATAATTTTAGGAGGGATATTGTTTAGAGTGATGATACATGTAATAAATTGAACACCCCAACCCCCACCCACCCCCCAAACCCCAAAAATTGGATCCACTTTCAGAGAGACTCTCAACAATGGTGAAAAGCTTCAAGCTTCAAAGACCCTTGCACTCTCCCTGCCGTTCCTACAACGTTCCAAAGACCCCCAAAGACCCTTCCACTCTCCCTCAAGATCCCATCCTTGCATTCCCCCAGATTTCTCAGGCGAACCGGAAGTTTACATCCATCAATTTCCCAGCGTCCAAGGACCAAACCATCCACCATTCTTCCTTCGTGCCGGCGGACGAAGACTCCACCCAAAAATTTAAGTGGAACGAGGAGGAGAAATGGCACGTTTTTACTAAGATCTATGAAGAAAAAAACCCCGCCGGAAAATCTACAACTCCTCTGCTTCCGGCGGCTCCGACGACGGCCGCGGCTTTACATTTACAGTGCCACAAAAGGCGGCGTCACCGTCCGGCGGGGTGCTTGAACGACGGCTGCTGCTGCATTTAATTTGAGGGAGACAAGAGACTGCTGATCTACTGCTGCTGCGTTTAATTTGTGGGTTAAAATTTGAGGGTATTTTGATCATTTGGCTGTCTCGGGTTTTTCCTCGGGCACGATATGTTTGTACATCTACCATTTTTCTATTTTTATCCTAATTTATAAAACATTTTGTAAAATTTTTTACAAATAGGACTCTTTTATCTCTCCCTGTGCGCATCATACATAGTAATAAGCATATAATTGAATGAATTATAGAATGCGAAATTATTTGAATACGATTATTATTATTCACTAATTATTACTGTCTATACAATGTCTATACAGACCTATCAAAAGCGTCCTCTCTTCTAAATCAACTATGCTTTCTAATCCTAAAACTAGCAATACACAGGCCTAATATATCCTAACAAGGACTACAACTGCAGGTCAAAATTTTGAGAAAAGAATATACCTACAGCAATGCTTTACACTATTCTACACAACGGGAATGAACCTAAAATTTAGAATTAATCGTCCAGCCGCTGGATCTCCCCCATCATAATCCGATTACTGGTAACCTTGAATCCGAGAAGAGACGGATCAATCTGTCTACCTTTCTTCCCCTTCTTTTTGCTGCTCCGCGATGCATGTGTTGCATCAGATGACTCTGAAGCTCCAGCTGATGCTGCATGATTATCTTGGGACGCTGGCTTCTTGGCATTGTTTTTAAGCATGTCACTGAATGATGTCTCCAGAACATCAGCATCACCGCAAGACGTGGTTCGTCGAAATTGCACCTCTTTCTTGTCATTCCCTAGGTTATCTGAATTTTCTAGGTTTCCTCCTGTTTTTCCTCTCCCACCTAAAACAGTTAAAAGTCTTAAAAGATGCTATTTACTATAAGTGAGAGACGCAAGAAAAAATCAGCAATCACCAATCAGTCAGAACAATTATTAGTTCCTTCACCATACTCTTTTCTAAGCACACGTCCATAGTCCCAGTTACACCCTCAGTAAACATAGCAATAAAAGTTGATCAAACACCCCCACCCCCCCCCAAGAGAGAGAGAGAGAGAGAGAGAGAGAAAACCACAGAAAAAAGAGCACGCACCAGGGGCCTCTATTTTGGGGGATGAGCAACTAGAAAAGGGACACTTTTACAAAGCACAGACTAGTTCATATTTGTCCCACAACGGCACCTAGAAACTGGAAAGAAAAAAAAAAGTCCGTTTGAAGAAATGTACAAAGCAAACAAAATCCAAAAGATTCCGCCCATCTATTAAAACCAACCCATCTATTATTGCGCCCCCCCCCCCCCCCACCAAAAAAAAAAAAAAAAAGAGGTAAGGAGACAAATAGAAGACTAGCACATAATACACTACACATGCGCATAACAAGTGCTAAGGGCAATGCATGAATGACCATAGAAGACCACGACCAAAAGCAGAAACTGCCTTTGCAAGAAAGACAAGACACAATGAATTTACCATCGGAAGGCAATACATTGAA
>CAVNYN010274126.1:0-21599 GCA_963692815.1 Nyctanthes arbor-tristis
GGTAAAAAATGTGAAATTGATTTTCTTGCTTTTATTTTAAGTTGTAAGTGTTATTTATTTCTGACAATTACATCATTTTTGTAATATTTAATCCCTATAAATGTATAATAAAGTAGGAATTATCTATCTTTTACTTGTTGAAAATATCAAAATTGTATTGTAAAATTATTAAAATTATAAAGTATATATAATATTTATGATTTTTACATTTATTTTCCAATTTAGGATATATATTTCAAATATTTAATAATTTTAGATTTGTTAAAATAAAAAAATGAGAAATACAAGTAAGTCTAGTGCTTCTACTTTACAGAGGCATGTTAATACTTTTGTTGCGTATAAAGCTCTTCTATGTGTTTATTCTAAATTTTGTTTATATGTGTTTTTACGTTACTAAGTCTATAGAAAAATTTTTTCACAAGCCCGGAAAAACCCGAAAAAAACCGAATTCATTACCCGAGCCTAAACTGGGACCAAAACCATTTGGGCTTGCTATTTTTAGGACCGAGATCGGGACCGAATAGAAGATGTTTGGTCCGGTCTTGGTCCTTCAAAAACCCGGAACCGAAACCCGTTTGCACAGCCCTAACTGGATTTATCATCATCAAGCGATTCTAAACAAGAAGAAGTGACGGTTGAGGAAAAGAGAACTGTGAGAGAATTGGCTCCACCAAATGTGACTCAACATCCACTCAACATCCAATACCTAACCCTCACAGTTGATTTTGAGTTAAAATCTGGGTTGATCCATTTGCTACCTAAATTCTATGGCCTGGAGAATGAGGACCCTCACAAACACTTAAAAGAATTCCATGTGGTATGTTCAGGCATGAAATCACAAGGAATCACTGAGGAACAGATTAAATTGAGGGCCTTTCATTCTCATTAGCTGACAGCAAAGGACTGGCTCTTCTACACGCCGCCAGGTTCTGTAACCACATGGACAGGGATGGTCAGACTATTTCTTGATAAATTTTTCCCTGCTTCAGGGGCAGCAAGAATTAGGAGAGAAATATGTGGAGTTAGGCAGGGAGACACTGAAGCACTTTATGAATACTGGGAAAGGTTCAAGAAGTTGTGTGTAAGCTATCCTCAACATGGGATATCTGAGCAGCTACTCATTCAGTACTTTTATAAAGGATTACTACCCATGGAGGGGAAGATTATGGACGTAGCTAGCGGAGGAGCCATAGTGAATAAAACTCCAATTGTCGTTAGAGAATTGATTACTATTATGGCTGTAAGCTCACAACAATTTGGTTTCAGATAAGACACCTCAGTGAGAAGGGTGAATAAGGTAAATGTTTCTTCCTTAGAAAACCAAATTGCTAATCTGACATCTCTTGTTCAACAAATAGCTGTAAGACAAGTGTAGCAGGCCAAAGCTTGTGGGATTTGTGTTGCTCCTGGGCATCCAACTGACATGTGCCCTACAATTCAAGAAGATTTAATGTAGCACACTAATGTAGTTGGAGGATTCCCAGTCCCACCACAAAGAAAATATGATCCCTACTCACACACGTATAGCCTAAGATGGAGGGATCATCCTAACTTTAGTTATAGAGCGATGCCACAATTCCAGCCATTCCAACAGTATCCTAGACAACCAGCTCCTCCACCACAGCAGCCTCCCTCAAGTTCAGGTATGTCTTTAGAGGAAATTGTTAAGTCATTTCCAACTAACACAGAACAATTTCAACAGGAGTCTTCCGATCTAGCATAAAAAACCTGGAGGATCAAATGAGTCAGTTGGCAACAACTATGAATAGACTCGATTCTCAAGGTAAATTGCCTTCTCAGACTGTAGTGAATCCAAAGCAAAATGCTAGTGAGATTACTTTGAGAGGTTGGAAGAGCCTCAGAGGGTGAAGAAGAACAAGTCGGGGGAAGAAACTGAAAAGGAAATCATCTGGCAACCCAACCAGACCAAGGACATGGATAAGGAACAACCAAGAGTTTTGGTGACAAGACCTCCTTTCCCTTCAAGACTGAAGAAATCTAATAACGACGAGGAAGAAAGGGAGATTCTTGAGACTTTTTGCAAAATTGAGGTAAATATTCCTTTATTTGATGCAATTAAACAAATTCCTCACCATGCTAAATTTCTTAAGGAATTATATAAGAATAAGAGGAAGCTAAAGGGTAATGAAAAAGTAAGGAAGGGAGAAAATGTTTCAACTGTCCTTCAGAAGAAATTGCATCCTAAATGCAAGGATCTAGGTATGTTTACTATCCCTTGCAAAGTAGGTAACGTTTGAATTGAGAAAGCAATGCTAGATATTGGAGCTTTAATAAATGTAATGCCTTTATCTGTATATTCATCTTTGAATGTTGGACCTTTAAAAGAAACAGGCGTGATTATTCAATTAGCTGATAGGTCTAATGTATACCCCGAAGATGTATTGGAGGATGCTTTAGTGCAAGTTAATGAATTTATCTTTCTTGCTGATTTTTATTTACTTAATATGGAAGAAGATGATTCATTTAATGTAGTACCAATTTTATTAGGAAGGCCTTTTCTGAAAACATCTAGAACTAAGATTGATGTTCATGATGGTACACTCACGATGGAATTCGATGGTGAAATTATTAAGTTTAACATTTATGATGCCATGAGATATCCCAGTGATGTGTCTTCTGTTTATGTTTTAGATGTCATTGATCCTTTAGCACAAGATTATTTTGAACTTATTGATGACGATAAACTGAAGGTTGCACTTAACAAGAATTTTACTCTTCAAGGCTTAGAGAATGTTATGAAAAAGTTTGTGCTAGATTCTGACTTGCATGATGCAATTCATGAATTGGAATCACGTCTACCAGTAAGGTGTAATGTATTTCAAATTGAATTGCCACATTCTTACACAAAACTTCTTCCATCTATTTTGCAGGCACTGGGTCTGACTTTGAAACCACTACCAGACCATTTGAAATATGCATTCTTGAGAGAAAGAGACACTCTTCTAGCAATTATCTCCAAGAAACTCTCTACCTTGGAGGAGGAAAAATTAGTCCGAGTGCTAAGGGAGCATAAAGAATCTATTGGATGGACAATAGCTGATATCAAGGGATTGAGCCCTTCTACATGCATGCATCAAATATTATTGGAGATCGGAAGAGCGTCGTGTTAGACAAGCTCAGCATAGGCTAAACCCACCCATGATGGAAGTGGTAAAGAAAGAGACTTTGAAACTTCTAAATGCAGGTATGATCTAGCCAATCTCTGACGGCAGATGGGTAAGTCCTGTTTAGGTTATCCCAAAGAAAACAAGTATAACAGTGGTTAACAACTCTAAAGGTGAACTAGTGCCTACTCGTGTTCAGGACTGGTGGACATATGTATAGACTATAGGAGATTAAATGCAACAACTAGAAAAAATCATTTCCCTCTCCCGTTTATTGATCAGATGCTTGAACGTTCAGCAAGTCAAGCTCATTATTTTTGTCTTGATGGTTATTCAAGTTTTCATCAAATTCCAGTTGCACCTGAGGACCAGGAAAAGACTACATTCACTTGTCCCTTTGGCACTTTTGCATACAGGTTTTGCAATGCTTCTGTGACGTTCCAAAGATGTATGGTTAGTATATTTTCTAACTATGTGGAGAATATCATAGAGGTTTTCATGGATGATTTATAGTCTATGGTAATTCTTTTGATGTATGTTTAACTAACCTTACAAATGTGCTTAGAAGATGCATAGAAATGAACCTTGTTTTAAACTATGAAAAATGTCATTTTATGGTTGATCAAGGCATCATTACAAAGCTATATTGTGTCCTCTAGGGCGATAGAAGAAGATAGAGCTAAGGTAGATGTTATTAAAACATTGCCTTACCCCACGAGTGCGCGGGAAGTTTGCTCTTTTCTTGGACATGCAAGTTTCTATCAGTGCTTTATCAAGGATTTTTCCAAGATTACTCAACCTATATGTAAATTGCTGCAAAAAGATGTGTTATTTGAGTTTGATGAGGCATGCAAGGATGATTTTGACCAGTTGAAGGAAAAACTCACTTGAACACCAATTATCCAACAGCCAGATTGGAATATTCTATTTGAGATCGTGTGTGACGCTAGCAATTATGTGGTTACGGCAGTGCTTGGTCAGAGAGTAGGGAGAGCCCATCATGCTATTTATTATGCCTTAAAGACACTTGATGCTACACAAAGCAATTACTTAACAACGGATAAAGAACTTTTAGCTGTTGTTTTTGCTTTAGAAAAATTACGTTCATATTTGCTTGGTACTAAAGTGATTATTTACTCTAACCATGCAACACTCAAGTATCTATTTTCAAAGAAGAAGGCGAAACCTACACTCATCCGATGGATTCTCCTGTTACAAGAGTACAATTTGGAGATACGTAACAAAAATGATGTAGAAAACTTGGTTGCTGATCATCTTAGCATATTGGTCATCACCTTTGAAAGATAGTTTTCCAGATGAGCATCTCTTTCTATCCAAGAATCAACCCCTGGTATGCTGATATAGTTAATTATCTTGTTACTAGAACATTGCCAGGTGATTTGACTAGAGCTCAAAAGGATAAAATTAAAAGTGATGCTAAATATTATGTCTGGGATGACCCTTACTTGTGGAAGCATTGTTCGCTAAATATTATGTCTGGGATGACCCTTACTTGTGGAAGCATTGTTCTTACCAAGTTATTCGTAGATGTGTGTCTCAACAAGATATTCCATCAATCTTAAAATTTTGTCATTCATATGCATGTGGGGGACATTTTGGTTCCAAGAGAACAACTCGTAAAATTTTATGAGTGTGGATTATTTTGGCCTACTTTGTTTGGTGATGCATACACGTTTTGCAAGTCTTGTGAACAGTGTCAAAAGACTGGAAATTTAGGGCACAGAGATCAAATGCCGCTTACCCTTATACTTGTGTGTGAAATATTCGATGTATGGGGTATTGACATTATGGGCCCTTTTCCATTTTCTTACAATAATGTTTATATTATTCTTGCTGTTGATTATGTTCCAAAGTGGGTAGAAGCCAAGGCAACCCGAACTGATGATGCTAAAGTGGTTGTAGATTTTGTCATATCTACTGCTTATCACCCGTAAACAAGTGGACAAGCTGAGGTATCCAATAGAGAGACCAAAGCTATACTCGAGAAGACTGTCAATCCAAATAGGAAGGACTACAGTTTAAGGCTTTATGATGCACTTTGGGCGTACTGGACCGCCTACAAAACTCCTATAGGTATGTCTCCTTATCGTTTGGTATTTGGCAAACCACGTCATCTTCCTGTTGAGTTAGAACACAGGGCGTTTTGGGCTGTTAAACATTGCAATATGAAAATAGATGAGTCGGGTGAACAAAGGAAGTTGCAATTGCAAGAATTGGAGGAAATATGTAATGATGCTTATGAAAGCTTGAAGATTTATAAGGAGAAGACAAAAGCTTTCCACTATCAAATGATCTCGAAGAAAAATTTTGTTATTGGTCAGAAAGTTCTGCTTTTTCATTCTAAGTTAAAATTGTTTCCTGGTAAATTGCGTTCTAGGTGGATAGGACCTTTTGTTGTTACAAATGTATTTCCTCATCGTGCAGTAGAAATTCAAAGCTCGGAAACTGGCAAGGCTTTTAAAGTCAATGGACATCGCTTGAAACCTTTTTATGAAGGTTTTCAAGTCTTTAATGTTGATCAAATCGATTTAGAATGCCCAACTTACATTTGCTAGAAGATAGTAATGTCTAGCCAAAGACGTTAAAGAAAGGCGCTACTGGGAGACAACCCAAATTTCTTTTTTTGGCATTTAAATTTATTTTTGTTTCATTATCGTTATTTTTATAGTTTCTATAACTTTTACCAACTTTTTATCTTGTTTTTCAATTTTTTTGTGCCGAAGATGATTTGTGTTAAGACACGGTCACGCCTTGAAAAGGAGAAATTGAAAGAAAATTATAGAGATAGGCTGTGCCCACGTCTTATTTAAGAAGAGCTCTAGGTTGAAATGTGATGTGTTTAAAAAAAATATATTTTGAAATCCCAAAGCCTGGCCCAAATACCCTAATCCCAACCTACATCCAATATTATTCTTCATCAGCCAAATTCAACGATACAGCTGCAGATTATCTTCCTTAGAAATCTACCCAGACTCAACGCGCTGATGGTCTTCCTCCGATCAACAACTATCCACCCATCTCAATTTCGATATCAACCACCATCCTTGGCCGCAACTCCCACCCAACTTAACCTCAACCACCATCCGGCTAAATAAACCAGCCGAACCTCTCTCGTCATGTCAACAGTCCTCTCTCCACCTGAAACCACCACTAGTCAGTGTTCTCAACCCCAAGCTACTAGCAACCCACTCTTCCTCTGAACCAAAACCCAAGAGCAACTCCTCTACTTGCTAAACAAACCGGCCAAACCCCCCTTCACGCCGCCAACTCCCTTTCAGACAGAAATAGTCATCACCCTCCCTCAAATTCCATCCAACAGACCACCATCTTCTCCCCAACCCTTGACCAATACAACCAACATCCACTATCTCTCCTCTCAAATTTGGCTAGTAGTAACAAAGTCAGAAAAAGGAAAAAGAGAAGGAAAAAATACAAATAATAATAAGAAAAAGAAAAAACAGTGAAAGGGTGAATTTCTTTGTTCCTCTCTTGAATTTAATTCAATTATTATTATTATTATTTTAATTGACTTCAATGGGCAGCAAAAAAGGTGCACAAAACAACAAGGAAAGTCCAAAAATGATGGCTAGACCAAAAACTTCAGCTGCTCGGCCAGCCGTTAGTGTGAATGTTCGACTTCCTTGGGAGGATGGAACACCTCTGGTACGGAAAAGAGCTCGAATGGGTAAAGGGATTAGCATACTCCCACCTTCTAAGGAAATTTGAAAGGACACTTGCACTTCACTAAAAAGAAGGACAAGGATCGGTACGTCAAAATTTGTTAAAAACCTATGGCTCCTTGTAAGTATATTCATCACCCTACTATGGAGGCTTTACATATTGATACAGAGGTGAATGAGTTGATTGTGAATACTGGATGGGAAAACTACTTTTCCATTAATTGTCCTGCATATACTGAGCTTGTTCGAAAATTTTATACTAGATTTGAATTTGTGAAGCCAGATGATTTTACTCTTACTAGTACAAGGGTAGGGCAATTTCGATTGATGGGAAAGGAATTTAAACTCTCAATTACTGAATTCAATATTACTTTTGGTTTTATCACTGAGGAGTATACTAAGGCTGATGAATATTTGAATAGCTCTACTGATTTTAGTGATGACTTTGAACCGATTGTTGTGTGTAAGGATTGGTCTGGTAATAAATAATATGAGCCGAGCAAATCAGAAGATTCCTTTTTTTGTGATCCTGTTTTGAAATATATTCATAGGTTTCTTGCATTTAGTTTCTCGGGTAGAAGAGATTCTGTTGCAGTCTTGTCCAAATCTGAATTTTATTTCTTGTGGTGCATGCGCAAAAACATTAAGGTGAATCTTGGGTGCTGGTTGGCTTCTCAATTTGCTAATGTTGTGACTAACAAATGCCCCTTGATTTTGGGCTCTTTGATTACTCATTTAGTTGTGCATGAAAATTTGATTGATTTGAATAATAATAAACTTCATGTTGCTTGTGAGATGCAACCGTTGGATTTGCATTGTTTGGAGTTGATGGGTTTAATTGGAAAGAAAGATGGTACGTATTATTTCCATCCTCCAAGACCAATCATGGCTAAGGTGTTTCACACACCAACCCCAACGCAGGCTGAGGCAAGGGCTCTAGAAGCTAATTCTCTACCATCTACATCTCCAGTATCTTCGTTGGGTTGGGATGTAGGACCACCAACTGAGCCACTAGATGGGCATCTAGCAAACATCGAAGTTCGACTTTCCAGCATAGAAATGTAGCTGACATTCTTCTTTGAGCATATGGGATAAGTCCCATAATCTTCACCGTAATGCACAATTTCAGGGGAGTCCTATCTTTTGCTATTTTATTTTGTCCTTTGAAATTTCTGTTTTTGAAACATTGAGGAAAATATTTGGTTTTAAGTGTGGGGGAGAGCTCTTAACATTGTTTTGTTTTTGTTTTAAATTTGATTAGTTTTAGTTCCTTTAATTATTTTAATTGAGTACTTGATTTTTTGCTCATTTTTGTTATTTTAGTTTCATTTTTGTTAATTTTTTCTATGAATTGAAAAAATTTTGGAAAAAAAAAATTCAATTCTCTTTTGAATTCTAGATTATACTATTGCTTGTCCCTATGTGATCTAGATTGTTGTGCATTGTTGAGATGAATTGAGACATGGTAGGGGATTAGCATGGATAGTTAGATTCTTGTTTACTGTACAGTGTCTGATTGCTCTTGGTGATTGAATGGATGAAGAATGCGTGGGATTTAATACACATATGAACCTTAATTTGTGAGCTTTTAGGCCTATAAGCATTTATATTATATCATGCTCCATTCGTTTGATTGTGTGATTGTCATGCATAATGGATTCCTTCTAGAACTTGCTTTGTTATGCATGCTGTGATGCCTTTTTGGAATTTGAATGCACTATTTTAATAAGGGCATTATGTAAAGCCAAATTTATCTTTCTAAAAGAGCCTACCATGATGCATATACCCCTAGAGAGCTAACTTTGAGCTTTTTGCCTTTTTATTAACCACATTACAGGCCATGAAACATCTTTTTTCTTGTTAATCTCCAGTTCATTTGAACCTTTAAATTGATGGAATGTATAGGCTTAGTTTTATGGGTTTCCATTTATTCTTGAAAAAGATTGGAAATGTTGGAATTGAAGGGTTAATGTCTTTGAGTTTCATTATTCTTTCAAAGAGGAAACATGAAACATGTAGTTGGACATGAATCATTCAAGTGCAGTCTAGCATGTTTCATGATTTAGAAGGAAAAATAATGGAAAAAAACAAAAAGAGAAGTGAAAAAAAAAGAAAGAAAAAAAATCCATTAATTATTCTTGTTTTTAGTTTATTGTTTTCAGTTTATTATTTTTCTTTGAATAATATAGGCTTTAATTGCTTATAGAACATGGATGGAAGGGACGGATGTATCATCTGAGGATATTGCTTGAGTATCTATAGAGTTTATACATTCCTTTCAATTATTTAGCCAAAAAGTCCATCCTATCCCACCTTACCCAAGCCCTATTACTACCAGTTCAAGACCTTTACTTACATTCAGTCTATTGGTGGAGCCACTGCGATATATTAGCAAGCCTATGGTAAGGTTCTTCTATGTATTGACCTGGGAGTAAATTTTCAACACCCTAAACACTTTGAGTGAATGAGTGTATCTTAATTGTGAGGGTTTTAAATCCCATAACGTTTGGACTTCAAGAAATTGCATTTGGTCATTTGTGTGGTTGATGGGAATTTATTCTATTTGTTGATGGTTGCTTGTTGTGTTAAAATTTAAATTGATGAAGCACGATTGTTTGGGTTATAGAAGGATGAGTAAGAGTAGAGGAAAGAAGAATTAAGAGAATTTCAGTGATGAACTTGAGCTTTGAATGCTTGAGGACAAACATTGTCTAAGTGTGGGGGAATTTGATAAAGTGAATAAATGATATATATATATATTGTATTATTTTCCTCATACTTTGATTATTTCCAATGTCTAATATTTGCATATTAATTGAAATTTGTGTTTTGTGATATAGATGAAGAAGTTAAATCAAAATGGACACAATTCAGTAAAGTTTAGAAGAGAATTGGAGCTTGAGAAATTCACCAATCTTAAGTGAACTTTTCTTAAAACTTGAGCACGCTTGTTACGGATCGACAAGAGATGGGCTTTGGAAATTTGATTGGGCCAAATTATATTTAAACAAACATGTGAGCAAGAAAAAAATAAAGAAAAGAAGGGAACTTGGACTTTTGGGGACTTTCATTGCTGGGCCACAAAAGGAGTCGTGAACAAGAAATAAAGAAACAAAACGGAAGACTTTTGACTTGTTGGGGTCACTCGTTCCAGAACTCAGAAGAGCCAGAAGGAGGTTTGGAAGACAAGCTCAAAAATTATCCCAACCGCACGTTAGAATTGAACAACTTTTGGAGATTTCTTTTCTTTAATTTATGGATAGCTAAATTACTTATTTCCAGTGCAAGGTTTTATTGAAGTTTTTGATTCTATGACAATTGTGAGATCGAAGTGATTTTATTATATTCTTTTTTTTTTTCTTGGCCTATTTATATATTTCTTGTGTTTATTATTATTATTGTTCTAATTGATTATTCGATGTGCACGTTATGTAATTGTTGGAATGATATATTGCCAGTTAGAATTCTAGATCCGTAATTATTTAGAAATTCTAACTTAAGTGGTAAAATAACAAATTAGATATAATTAAGGTGTTGAATCCATGTTATAGAAATATATAACCTAACTTAAATGGCCCGATCGTATCTTTTCATTGGTTAGAATTGGTGGTCTTTCTAGTGCTTAATGGTGTTGATAAATTAAATCCTAAGAACGTTTCTAAGGTTGTTTGTTAGCAATGGAAGTAATCAACGAGTGTCTCTTGGTTATCGAAAAAGTAAGGAATGAAAGGTTGTTCGATCGTATCAATAACCATAACCAATTTAGGGAAATAATAAGGGGTTTTATATTTGTATCAATAATCAATTGTTGGAATCAATTCTAAAATTATACCTTAGGCTGGATATTTATCATATATATTATTTCCTTGTCAACTTGCGTTTTGTTAGAAATTCCACATTTTTAATCGTTTCCCTGAATTTACATTTTAATTTATTTTATTTTATTTTGTTCATCAAGATCAAAATCCCCCTTTTTAATTTAGTTATTTTATTTTTGAAAAATTAAATCTGAACAGTCTCTGTGGATACGACCTTACTCACCACTTTTACATTTTCATATCTTTAGAGCAAGTTTATTATTATTTGTTAGATTCAACACCCACCACAATGTTTATCAAATTGGAAGAAAAATATTCCCTATCAAAGAAACCTTTGGGAAAATATTCCCCTAAGGTTATAGTTGAAACTTTTTGTGACATTTGGATACCCTTGCTTTAGCATGTGATTTCTTCTTTCGATAACTCTTTGGCCTTGAATTTCAACTTCGATAGAAGGCCTTGCAAAATTTGAATTTTCCCTGGGTTGTCTTGTCATGACTATCCATGCTCCCTGACGATAATTTGATGATATATCAGAACTTTTTGCCTCCAGTGTTGGTACTGCAGAATGAGACAAATGTAATATGTTACTTGTCTCCTTTAAATTATTGTATTTTTCCCTTTTGTTTATGAAGGTAGACAATCCGTCTCCAATCTCATCTTCTGTTGTGTGCTCTTCCGATCTCCAAAGATCTACATCATCTGTCATGGTTTCGTATAATGTTGGAAGATAAGGACTTGGCCTTTTAATTCTAGGATAGATGTAGACAGTTGTAACTTCTCCGTCTACTTTAAGTTCTACCTCTCGAGCACCTTCAAGAAGATGTGGTCCAAACTCCACTGGTTGAGTAATAGAGTTTTCAGAACCATAAGTCAATGGAAGAGATAGTTTTTCCTCAGATATTGAGATTGGATCAAATAATCTAAAAGAGACCATTGAACAATTTACATGTGATTTTTCACCTGTTTCCAATTTGATCTTATTTTATTTGTCCAAACAAACAATAAGATTCTTCAATACGAAGTACTTATCCACTGGATGACTGATGATTCGATGGAACTGACAATATTTAGGATTATCGACCTGACAAACTTTCTTAGGTGTCTTTGGTTCCAGTAATCCAATTATTTTTTGCTCAAGGAGCTGATCTGAGATCCCTAAGATCTCAGCATCTGAGAATGGATATTCTTACTCAGTCAATTCTTTCAAAGTTGGAAAACTATTCTTTTGGCCTTGGCCTTTATTTGACTTGTATACCCTTTTGTACTCTTGTTTGGGCTTTGAACTTGAGTCAGAGTTCAAGTTTTTGAAAGCAATCTTTGCTGGAGTGATTGAGACTGCCATAGTCTCCTTGGATTTGCTTGGCTTTGTCTCTTTTTTTCACATCATTTTTGTACTCATTTTTCTCACGCTGATCGCTTGGCAGATAACTTCCATGCCTTGCAATTTGGAGTTCCAAGTCATGAGCCTGTGTGGCTAACTCTTCAAAAGAGTGAGGCATATTTGCCTGAAGATTGAAAAGTAATCCCCAATGCATACCTTGGACACACATGTCAATGGAGGATGATTCACTTATACACTCATTGTAGTTTAGCACTAGATTTCTCCATAGCTCAATGTAGTCCACCATTGGCTCTCCCTTGCCTTGTTTTGTCCTGGCGAGTTGCGGTAGACTAACTGTTCACCAAGTACTGTAGAAGCACGTAAGAAATTCACGCTCTAAATGGTTCCAACTATTAATTGAACCTGCTGGGAGATCAGTGTCCCATTCGAACGCCGCATCTTTAAGGAAGCACAAGAATTTGGTTTGACCATAGTGTAATTATAAGTGCCTGCGCTATTGCAAGTCTCAAAGAAATGGGCAACATGTTGCTTTGAGTTACTTTTTCCATTAAAACATTGAAAATTCAGAGGTTGATGGCCGAGCTGCATCCTCATTTCATCAATTCAACGAGTATATGGTTTGGCATATACCATCAAAGATTGCAGTGAGCCACCATATTGGGCTCGAATGGTGTCAACAATCATGTGCTGAGGTTGTTGAATAGATAAGGAGCCAATAGAGACTTGAGTAGTATCACGCAAAACATTCTGCACCACAGCCCTGTCATGTTGGTCTTGCATTTGTTGTTGCTCTTGCACCTTTAGGTGAGTAGTTTAGAGGAACCCGTATTTTCTAGGCCAACTTCTGCCCCTGGTTTTTGAAGCTTCAACTTTTGCATCAACATTGCAATTTGAGCGTCCTCTTCTAAAGACTTGGTCAAATTTTAATAGCCAAAGCCATTTGTTACATTTGGTCATCTGAACTTGGGTTCAATTCTGTGACCATTACTAGCTCTAGAGAGTCATCAAGGTAGTGTAGTCACCCCATTTTCGTGGCGGTGAGTTTCACCCAGTAGACCCAGAAACCGATCTATTGCTTGACAGAGAACAAAAACGGGGACTCTTTACTGAGGTTGATCCATACCTCTTTTTGGTTTTGAGGGACGTAGAGCCCTTTTTTGAGAACCTTCTCAATGGTGAAACCAATTGAGTTTCCCCGGTCCTTGTCCGAGCGCTTGTTGAGTGGAAAATGTCAGCAAGTGTCTTGATAGGTGTTTTATTCGGTTATTTAATTTCTCCAAACTAGTAGTTTATTATGTGTTTTATTTGATTAAAATAGGTATTCCTGTTTGACTTGTTTATTTGTTGTAGGATTAAGGGAAGACTCAAAAAGAATGAATTTCAGATGAATCTAGACCAACTTCACAAGGATTTTGAAATTGGGGGGCCAAGATGTCAGAAAATAGAACATGGAGGGCCATAATAAAAGGAAAGAAAAGATGTGAACCTGTGAGGCCGCACAGAGTTCCAATGCGGCCGCACAGTTTCACGACAGAAACAACAGAACTTTTCATGCGCCCGCACACTGGATCTGTGGGAGCGCACCGCGTCGAGACGAATCGAGTTCCCATGCGGCCACATGATACCCTTGTGTGGCCGCATGTCCATATGTGCGCGAAATTTAGTGTTTATTTTCCTAGTTTTTCTATGATTCTTGTTCCCGATTTTTCTTCATTCTTATAGGTTTTTAGACCTTATAAAAGGGGTCTAGCCTAGTATTGATACTCAACCCCATAAACATTTCATATTCATTGATATACATTACAATATTTAGTTTCTTTGGGATTATTGTTGAAGTTTAGTTCGGTTTTTGGCGAGAAGTTTTGGATTGAAGAATATTGGTGCAGTAATCTTTTTCCTCCAACTTTATTCATCAAAACCTAGTGGTGGATTCTTACTCTTTTGTGCTTACTTTTATTAATTTTATGAGTAGCTAAGATTCTTTTCTTAGGACGAATGATGTAGCCCCGTTGTGAACCCAAGTTGTTTGTTTGTTGTTTCAATGCCTAAAAGTTAGTTTTTAGTTAATTCTTTATCATTGTTTTGTATGGCTTTCACTTATTTGGCGCGCGAAGTTGTGAATGTTTATTGGTTTGTGCCGAACTCGAGAGAGGAATGCATGAATTATATTAGGTAATAAAAGGACATTAATTTAGACAAGACAAAGATATTTACTTGTGGTTAGTGCGGTCACGTGACTTCCGATCTCAGGGATATTTGCATGAGTTTCTTGTTATTTAAAACACTTAAGAGGGTAATTAATGCGGTCACTTAGAGATTGGTGAGGAGGCCTATTTGAGTAGGATTAAATTTCGAGAAGGGTGGTTGATTAATTACACGAAACTCAATCGTTAACTAGGGTTGGTTTTTGTTGAATCAATGAAAATGTAGTGTAGCGACTAGAAATTTTTATAAATGAGAATTTAAGTTCTTACAAAGCTTACTAAGTTAAGTCACGCCGTGACCACCTTTCCGTTTATTAGTTATTGTATGATATTGGTCACGGAATATAATTTAATGCCTCCCGCGCGTCTAGCTCCGAATAAATTGATTTTAAAGTCTAAAGCAAAGATCAAAATTTGGTTAACTCAATCGAGTCGAGAATTGTTGACACGAGCTTAGTCCAATTAAAGTTCTTATTTTGTTTAAGAGAAAATCCAATTTCAAATTTATTATGGTCCAATTTGCATGGAGCATTTTGTCCAAATCTTCTAGCCTATTCGAGCCCATTTCAATAAGCAAATTTGAACAATTTAAGTTTAGCCAAACAGCCCTAATTTTTCCCTCAACCGACCATCACGTTCCTTCTCAACGGTTTCATCCCAGGCGGTTTCTGCTTCTAAGGTTCATATACAGTTTCTTAAATCCCCTACGCCCTCAATTTCATTGCATTTCGTAAAGTCTAAATATTCTTGCTACATTTCTACTCTCTGCAATCAACAATATCAATAAAACTCAAGTTTCTAGCAAACAAGAAACACCATTGTTCGGCCAGTGACAGAATTCAGTAGGTAAGTTCCCTTTATATTCTGTAATTTTCTTCCACCTAATTTATTTTTTTCTGCTTCAAACAGCTTCAAGTAAAGGCTAATTGTTGTAATTAGCAAAAACGACCAGCAATCTTTAAAAGGGAGTTTCAAAGCACTGAACTTCCAATTAATCCAAACGTTCAAACATTCAATTTCGGCAAATCATTCACATACAACATCCCATTTGCATCTTCACTAATTTTCCACTCCCAATTACAGTCATACATACACAGACTTTAAACAACTTAATACCATCACGTCCCTTCATCCATTCAGCCAGTAATCAAACTCATTCGCCAAACATTCAAACTAATTCAGAAAAATAAAAAAAAAAATGAAAACTTCTTATGGGAACAAGAACAGACACCAGGCAGCCGGCGCTGCCGTATCCCCCACTGCCGGTTACCAGCCACCATCGCTTCCCTAGCCAAACGCACAACAAATAGAACCCAACAGCAAAGCCATAACGCCATTCTACTTACCCTTCGGCCAAACCCACAAGCATCGAACGCCTCTGCCTTTCAAACCCCGTGAGCCTCAGCCTAGCCTCGCCGGAAAAATCACGAACCCACCTCGCCATTTATGAAGCCCCAAAGACCCGAACCTCTTGTCGCCGTTGACCAAGCCGAGAACCCAGCTAGCAAACCATTTCTTGAACCCCAACCGCGCCTCTATCATTGAACCAGAACCCAATCGTCCCTCTCGGACGCCTTCCTCTCTGATGGTTCTGCTTGGGAACCGAAATTTGGCACAGAGATTGGGTGAGCTTAGGGATTTTGGGCGATTTTGGAATGCTCTTCTCGCCGTTCTCGTCTCTGAAATCGGCTCCTCTGGTTCTGCATTTTGGTCCCCAAAATTCAAGAGAGATATGTGTTTTATTTATTCCCAAGCCCTTGGTCCTTAGTTGGATTCATATTTAGTCCTTCCTTTTGATGCTGTGACTAATTAAGTTCAATTAGTTCTGGAATTCTTCAAACTAGTTCCCAAGTTTCTGCTAGAATGCAAATCTATCCCCGAATTCTCTTATCTAGTTAAGCTAGTAATCAAAATTCGGTTGAAATCCATTTCAGTCACTAGAACTTCTAATTTTAAACAGTTTAATTCCTAAATTGTCAAAATTGGTCGTTCTAAAGTTCCAACTTCTAATTAATCTTTTAATTGGGACAATAATTCCTTTCATGAATAGTATTTTACCTTGAACTCTTAAAAGATATATTCTTATCCTTAATTTAAAATTTAGCAAGTTTTAAACAAACCTCTCGATTATTAACTTAGAATTTATTTCATATGGCTAGAGGAGACGAGTTGATTCTTTGAAGTTTAATTGCCGTAAAAGCTCAAACCCAACTATGAAATTAAGGTAGTCTCTACTTATGAAAGTTAAATGTTTTATTTTCAATTGATGCGCACATATTGAAATGTTTGAGTTGCAATTTATGACATGTGATTTGAGTTGAATATGATTCAGTTTATAATGCCAACATGTTATATCCCGGATAGTACATGGATTTATTCATATATCCACGGGATAGTAAGATATACCATGGTAGTACGATCAAGCTTGATAGGCCCTGAGTAGTACGTTGTATAAGATATACATACGCGCTAAATGAGATTTGGCTAGCCTACATGGCAGCATATGTTTTGACTTGATGGGATTATCTGAATCATATGTTGAATTATTGGTTAATGCGAATATTGCAACTTGTAAGCTGTGCGCCGAGACTATTGAGTGTTTCTTCGAAATGCTTACTGTTTTTGTAAAACCTTTTCAGGTGCTGGAGCGGGCGGCGAGACTGGTGGCAGTGGCTACTAAATATTATGCTTTTATCATAATTTGAAAATGATAAAGTTAGTGGCTATTTAGTTCAAGACTTTGCTATGGGATTGATATGTAAATTAATTGCTGTTGACTGAAAATGTAAACTTATGTTTAAATCTTTCCATTGATAAACTTATGTTTAAATCTTTCAATTGAACTTATTGGTATTAAAGGTTCAGTAAATAGTGTTAAAATTTCCTTACAGTTCACGTTCTACCGAGATCTATGAATTTGTTTAAGAAAAATTAAAAAAAAATATTTCCGCATGGTTCAAATTAATTTCTTTCGTATATTTTAAAGTAACAAGAGTGTTTCAAGTAGCGTTTCGGGTTTGTAAAACTTGGGCTTTATAGTTTGGTATCAGAGTGCGGTTTATGTTTCTGTAAACTCACATAAAAGTTAAGTATTAAAATATTAAATTGTTCTAATTTAAGTTTGCCACTCGCTGCCGGCTTCACGGTAAAGTTTTACTTTAGATTTCCAAGAGATTATTTGAATGTGTGATTGTGAGTATATCGTATATGTTTTGATAATGATGTGTGATGGATACGATGGAAAGTTAATGCTTTCATGATTGATGTTTGTAAAAGTAATTTTGTGTTTGAGCTGAGTTGGCAAGATGTTTGATTTCATGTTATATATTACAGTGTGACCAATAAAGATGTTTCTTGATTTTGGTTCTCGAAATTTGGTTAAGTGGATATTAGATGCCCCACTTAAACTGGACCTTTACATAACTAGCATTAAAGATATGGCAGCTGGAGCTGGAGGTGATCTATCCCAGTTGGGAGTGTATTCAGGGCATTTGTGGAATTTACGCATAACCCGGAAGAGTCTATTGAGGAGCATGTAGAGAGATATTGGCTTGCTCGTGCTCAAGCCATTAGCTTGAATGTTGAGATTAGTGAGGAGCTCTCTGTCTGCCATTTCATCACTACTTTTCGCGATAGGGAGTGGTTGACAGCTAGAGCTATGTTTGAGGAGTGGAATGCGTCACTCAGCATGGCACTGGATTTTGATACCTTCAGTGAGAGGTTGGTAGCCTATTGGGGTTGGTACTAGCCAGGGTCCACTGATCTCGAGTCAGGATCAGATTCTAATTCTAAGCCTGAGTTCGAACCCAAGCCTGAACCTGAGCCAGTGCATAAGTTTGCACCAGAGCCCCAGCAGGATGAGGCGATGCCAATTGAGGCCCCAGAAGAAGAGTTTGAGGAGGATCTGGAGGAAGATGAGTTTGAGCTTCAGTTTGAGGAGGATGTGGAGATTGTTGAAGACTCTAAGCTGGAGTCTTGCGTCACTTGGGAGGATATTCGTCCTCCACCGAAGAGGTTTAGGGCACAGAGTAGCTCAGATAGTGAGGATGATAGTGAGGACGAGGAGTAGAGATAGGGTGATTGTATAGTTCCTATCTAGTTTGTACAGAGCTAGTACCATGCTTTATTTCCAGTTGTATAGTTTCTTTTACCAGTTGTTTAGCGTATGACGCTCTTCCGATCTTTCATTTTGAAAGACTTTATTGGTTCTAATGAATGCATCCTTTTTGATTTATTAAGAGTAGTGGATTTCCTACGTTACTGCTGAGTTGGTTATTGTATGTTTCAAGTGTCACAAATATATTATTTGTTTTGTAAGGAAATGGTGCGTAGATCGGAAGAGCAAGTGTGATATGGGATTTACTTAGGGATGTGCAAGAGTTGAGGCAGGCCCCAACGCCAGTTTAGGCACCAGCACCAGCACCTGCAGCACCCCCAGTGGCTCATGGAGTGCCAATTATTGAGCAATTCCGTAGGCATCTACCACCGACCTTTAATGGTGAAGGCGGACCTTTGGCCCCTGAGGAATGGATTTGTAATACAGAAAAGATTTTCTGACATATATCCTTCCCGGAGGACTAGAAGGTACTATGTACGGAGTTTAAGCTGGTTGGAGGAGCTGCTCACTAGTGGGAATATGTATCTCGCATTAGGACCGAGGAGGAGCAACGAAATCTGACCTGGGTTCAATTCAAAACTGAGTTGATTGATAAGTATTTTCCCCAGGTACTCTGTGATCAAAAGGAGGTTGAATTCCTACAGTTACTCCAAGGAGATATGGACATTACTGCCTATAAGAGGAAATTTGAGGAAATGTAACGCTACGCCCCTTACCTAGTGAGTACTGAGTAGATGAAAGCTAGACGCTTTGAGGGAGGCTTGCGACCTGAGATTAGGCAGATTGTGTGTGCCTTTGATCTCCCCACCTACGTGAAAAAGGCTCAAGCTATAGCATACTCTGGAGCGAAGATTGGAAGCCAAAGTGGTTAGAAAGATTATGGGAAAAGAAAGTGGCAGAATCAGAACATGAATAGAGGTCATGGCCCAAATAAGAAACCAAACACGGGAACTGGTGGAGGTCCCCCACAGTGCCCTAAGTGAAAGAAATATCACTGGGGAGAGTGTCGAATGGGACAAAATGTTTTCTTCAGTTGTCGCCAACCGGGTCACTATGCTAAGGAATGAAGGTTTAGTCAGGGAAGGGGTGCAGATCAGGCAGGGAAGGGCAAAGCCAGAGTATTTACGATGACTCATGAGCAGGCCACCCAGGATCTTGATGTCATAGTAGGTATTCTATCCGTCTTTGGAACTCCTGTCTATGTTTTGATTGACTTAAGAGTGACACATTCTTTTATATCTGTTACTTGCCTAGCTAGATTGGATTTA
This sequence comes from Nyctanthes arbor-tristis, assembly GCA_963692815.1. NCBI lineage: Eukaryota > Viridiplantae > Streptophyta > Magnoliopsida > Lamiales > Oleaceae > Nyctanthes > Nyctanthes arbor-tristis. The sequence goes on from CAVNYN010274126.1 coordinate 19,579, forward strand.
GTAGGAGACAAAACTGGTAGTGTGTTAGAAGTTAGTTTACTGTCTGGCAGAATAATTGACTTTAATAAAATGGCTAGGCCAGTACAGATAGACTTTGATGGATTAATCCTTGAGGCAGATTTGAATGTTATCGAAATGAAGGATTTTGACATAATACTAGGTATGGATTGGCTTAGTAAGAATCGGGTAACCATTGTGTGCCATTAGAAAGAGGTAATTATTTGGAAAAAATCCACTCCCGAGAATCGATGATTTTTTTGATCAGCTAAAGGGAGTAGCTGTTTTCTCAAAAATTGATCTGAGGTCAAGGTATCATCAACTGAAGGTTAAGCTGATGGACATACCAAAGACGACATTTCGAACCTGTTATGGGCATTATGAGTTTACAGTAATGCACTTTTGTTTGATGAATGCCCCTACGGTATTTATAGATCTGATGAATATGGTTTTTCATCAATGTTTAGACAAATTCGTTAACGTGTTTATCGATAACATATTGATATACTCAAGGAATTCTGAGCAATATACTGAACATTTGAGAATGGTGTTGGATACATTAAGAAGAGAGAAGTTAGATGCCAAATTCAAAAAGTGTGAATTCTAGTTGGATCGAGTAGGATTTTTGGGCCATATCGTGATAGTGCGGGGAATTGAAGTCGACCAGCAAGGTTGAGGCTGTCACAAATTGGTCTAGACCTACTAATGCTGGAAAAGTGAGAAGCTTTTTGGGCTTAGCCGGTTATTACGGCGTTTCATAGAAGGTTTCTTGAAAATAGCAGGACCTTTAACTCAGCTCACAAGGGAAGGAATTAAGTTCATTTGGTCCAATAAGTGTGAGCAGAGCTTTCAGGAACTCAAAGAGAGATTGGTTTCAAAACCAGTTTTGACAGTACCTGATGGTTCAGATGAGTTTGTAATCTATAGCGATGCGTCGAAACTTGGTTTAAGATGTGTTTTAATGCAAAAAGGGAAAGTGATTGTATATGCATCCAAACAGTTGAAACCGTATGAACAAAACTATCCAACTCACGATCTCAAGCTCGCTGCTGTGGTGCACGCTCTCAAAATTTGGCGTCACTACTTATACGGGTGGAAGTGCGAGATCTATATAGATTATAAGAGTCTCAAATACTTCTTCACCCAGAAGGAGTTGAATATGAGACAACAGAGGTGGTTGGAGTTAGTTAAGGACTACGATTGCACTATCCTTTACCACCTGGGTAAGGCTAATATAGTCGCGGATGCTTTGAGTAGGAAGAATGTGGGTCAGCTATCTGTATTGGGTACTGTACAGAGTCAGTTGATTAAGGACTTTCAAAATTTAAGAATTGAGGTCAGTACACCGTCAAAGCAAAAAAGGGTTATGTTGGTAGCATTAATAGTTAAGCTAGATCTGAGAGATAGGAAAAGGATGACCAGTTTCTAGAAAAGAAAAGAGCAGGAGTGGGGATGAGAAAGAGTAACGGATTTGAGTTCTCCACTGACCAACCACTCATGTTTAGAGGGCGTCTTTGTGTTCCAAAGAATGAGGAACTGAGGAATGAGATTTTAACTGAAGCTCATTCTGCCTCTTATGATGCACACCCAGGTGGAACTAAAATGTATCGGGACTTGCTAAATACTGTCTGGTGGAGAAATATGAAAGGAAGTATAGCAAGTTTGTACCAAGGTGTATATTATGCCAACAGGTGAAAGCTGAGCATCAAAGACCGTCAGGGCTACTTAAACCTCTGGAAATACCAAAGTGGAAATGGGAGAACATTGCAATGGATTTTGTGGTCGGATTGCCTAAGACAGTAAGCAAGCATGATGCAGTATGGGTAATTGTGGATCAACTCACAAAGTCTGCTCATTTTCTACCAGTTCGGATGAATCTCAACTTCGATCAGCTTGCCCATATATATGCCCGAGAGATTGTGCGACTTCACAGTGTGCCCATGTCTATTGTGTCAGATAGGGATCCGAGGTTTACGTCAAGGTTTTGGAAGTCACTTCATTCAGCAATGGGTACTAAATTGACA
>CAVNYN010274128.1:0-21926 GCA_963692815.1 Nyctanthes arbor-tristis
GTGGGGGGGGGGGTGGTTTGCAGCAAAGCGAAATTATTAAAGGGAACAATGTTTGGCAAATCTTAAATTTGAAATTAAAAAAATCCGTATACATAAAACTTGCCGCTTAGATTTAGAGAAGATTCGGCTAATCCTAATGTTCAAATTATCAAAGACATTTAGGATGTTGCAGAAATTTTTTCCCTTTTTTTTTTTTTTGCCTCAGTGGGATATCAGACTCAAGGAAAGGGTGGGATTCGAGAGCCACACGAATTCAAGATTCTTCCAGGCCTGCTTAGACTATTAGAATGCATATGCCTGCATATCGTATACGCTACAGTTAGTATGCTACGTTGAAATGTTGATTATTTTCTATGTCATGCATCATCCTTGGTGATATTAGAATTCGTGCATTGCATTGCTTTTACTAAATGTATTGACTTTGAAGGTAAAGCATATAAGCCCCACTCATTTATTTGTACCCATTCTAGAATAAACAGTAAAATTGTATTGCGGTTTTGGATTTTCAAGTCAAGATACTTCTTAGAAAAAAACCGAAGAGATTTAGGATTTACCCTTTTATATTACAAAAGAATTATAAAGAAAGATGTCCCCCAAATGTTTTAAGGAAATTGATCAGGCTGCAAAATTGAGCCTGATCAATTTCTTCAGAACAACTGAGGGGTCCCCTAACTATGAATTTGTGAAATCTATTAGGATATCATCAAAACCACATTAGTCTTGGCACATTTATGGTCTTTTTAAAAGTAATGTAAAACTAAATGGGGTTCATTTAATTCAACAAATTATCAATACAATTACAATTGACACTTATTTATAATGAGGAATAATACAACACAACCTTAATAAGCTAAAGTACCAATATACCCTTAACTAATACGTCAATACATCCTAATTAAACTTTTTTTTAATCAATTAGTATATTGATCAAAAAGAGTAAGTACTATGGACATATATACATGATAACATCACAAATAACAAATGACTATCAAATAAACTTTACCAACCCATAGCTGAAGACTCACAATGAACTAAACTATTAGGGTACAAGGTGAACATAACTTTACACGTGTTATAATTAATTCTATGGATGATGGTAGCATCTTTAGAGCTGTTCAAAAATTTTCTTATTATACGCGCATTCAAGTAATAAATAATTTTGCTTTATTTACCTTGTTTTGCCAAGACGTACCTCGGGGCTTCCTGATCCACTTTAAAGTACCAGTGATAGTGGACATTGATTGTGTGACATTCAACCAGCCTCTAATTTGTTCTCAAATGATTAAGCTCATCTCACATGAAAAAAATAAATGCTAGTGTCGTATTAGTGTGGCCACATATAGCGCAAGTTCTGTTGATATCCAAGAAGCGCAATCTGCTGCAAATTTTACACCTTGCAAGAAATCAAAATACAAGAAATTAATTTCAAGTGTAGAAAGAAATTGAAGAATAATGAAGACAACATAAAAATTGAATCTGGGTCTTCAATGGTGAGCTGTAGTGGTGGAATTTGATTATTAGGCTCAGATTATCAGTGCCAAAGTGTCACCAACCAAAGACACCCCATGAATCGGACCACAAACAGCCCCAAAATCCCGACCCCAAACACTTCGACATCACACACAAGAAAACAACTGAAGCTTTCTTCAATTTGATGCAAAAGGCAGAAAAAAGGCCCGGTGGTGCTATAAATTAAAGAAGAGCCAGCCTTTATAAGAAAATCAAGAATCATAAAATGAGAAATGTAATCAATCACCCAATCATCCACCAAGACAGTCAATAACAATCTGCCTAAAGAAAGGAAGAAAACGTAAATCCCAATTTATCAAATAAAATGAGTAAAGGGTCGTTTGGTCTCACTTATTCGCGTAACCCAGAAGTTACTGCAAGAATAAGTACACCAAAATAGGACCGTTATTGTTTTCGTGACACATTTGGTTCTTAACAATTCCATGCATTGGTTTTCATCTATGGATTTAATTTTAACCTAACTTTACAATCATTGCCCCAGGTTTATTAGATAGTAATTATCTAACAAACCTCCACCTGATACTTAATAACATTGCAAAAAAAAAAAAAAAAAGTTCAAATTTACAAAATAAAAGGTATTCGATAAAATGGAATTTACACTCTTATCAATTTTTGCCGACTCGGTTAAAAAACTATTACAAAAATCTTAGCCCAAACATAATCACCAAAATTGTCAATCAACCAACGTTTTAAATCAAAATTCAAAGTAGAACAATCGTGTGCTCTTCCGATCTCTCAATACTCACCAATTGCTCACCCAAATGGCCGACATGCTAAAGATTATGATATATATTTTTCTCATATCTCATCTCACTCAAAGAAGCACACAAAGCCTCACCCAGTGAGATAACTGGAGCTAACACAAAAGCTCCCTACAGGGCCAGGTTTTTGCAGATAAGAAAAAAGATCGCCCCAAACTATCTTTAGCCTAAAAATGATAAAAAATCATTTGTATGACACTATATGGTGCCATACAAACATCAATGCACACCAAGTAGTTGTGGTTTTCTATATGACATGTCTCAATGTACCCCACATGATTATATAGTACTACATGGTGCCATAACATATAGTTTTAGATTAGAACTCACCCTTAGCCATCAATGCAATATAATCGTACATGCATTAAAACAAAACTTTAAAAGTACATAAAATTGGGAAAGTAAAAATAACTAATACACGGTATCATAATATGTCTCGCTCGAATCATCATTCGACATGGCAATTCGCTCGAATCATCATTCAACGAGGCAATAACAACATTAACTTTGGTTTATACATTCTCCTTAACTTTCACCTTTAAATCAGGACACTCTCGTCTAAAGTGTCCTTTCTTTCCACAATAATAGTAAGTTTTACCTTTTGCAGATTTTCCTTTGCCATTTTTTCTATCTTTTTCTTTAGAATCGTAGTTATTTTGACATTTCTACTTTCCATCCCTTACCATATGCACCTCACCATTCATTCCTTCATTTCTTTCAAGTTTTATTTCCCTTACTTTGCTTTTTAAACAGCCAATCACAATATCAGAAGAAAGGGTATCTCTACTATATTTTATAGCATTCTTGACATTTTATACACGTTAGGAATAACATTTAACAAGATGATAGCCTTATATTCATCAGATACTGCTTCACCACAATTCACAATATCTTGAACAAGTCTATTAAAAATATCAAGGTTATCATCTAAATCTTTGGAGGAATCAATTTTGAAACTAAGAATTTTTCAAGGAGGAAAATTTTATTCGGGGGCGGATTTTTCAAGATACAATTTTTTTAATTCCTTCCAAAGATTTTCAGTTGATTTATGCTTTCCAATCTTTTGCAAAACGGAATCAGATAAATGTAAAATAATAGAAGAATTAGCAATCTCATCGGCGACAAAAGAATTATCAATAGCTTTTGAAATTTTTTTATTGCACCAAAATTTCTTTCATTTTCTATTGCTACAGAGAAAAATCATTTTATCGTTAAAGGGTGTAAGTGCAAAATGAATTGACATTTCAAAAAGCACAATTACAATTAATGATCAACACAAAATAACCACTTAAATACATAATATCAAACAATAAAAAACTCGCTAAGAACTCTTAAATCCCAAAATTTCGTGAGCATCGTGTTCTCAGGTCAAGGGAAAGCTCAAAGCCGACCAAAACCAATGGTAACTAAATTCAAATAGCAACACAACACAAATATACTAGTAGCAACAAAAAACCACAGCAATAATGTCAAATTGCAATTTCAAAAGCAGAATCAGTAAAAAATATCAGATTAACCTTAAAAATGTCTACCACAAACAATGACTATCGAGTTACGATAATCCACAAGCCGGATGACCACCCCACACGAATGACCAAAATACACACACTCGAATCTGTCTATAAATCTGGGCGCTATACAGACCTCTAAAATTGACGAACCTAGTACCAATGGAAAGCTTAGAGAAAAGTCTCAGCCACCAACCGCGCCACCACCAGCCATCACACGCGCCAAACGAAAGAGACTATAGTTTCAGCGTATTTTGAACACGTGCCGCCGTCAGACCTCTATTGGACCACCTCTTGGCTCATGTGCCTTCACCTCAGAAAGCCTATGACTTGCTCTTCCTTCTAGTGCGTTCAAATCTCTGGAATTCGTATTATAAGTGGGTCAAAAAAGCAGTTGCAGTTTTTGGGTTCTTGAATTTCCAGTTGTCTTCTTCGTTTTCAGGTCAACTCCTTTGATTTTTTGCTCCCAAGACTAAGTACAAGGTTCTGATACCAATTGTTGTAAATTTTACACCTTGCAAAAAATCAAAATACAAGAAATTAATTTCAAGTATAGAGAGAAATTGAAGAATAATGGAGAGAATAAAAAAATTGAATCTGGGTCTTCAGTGGTGAGCCGTGGTGGTGGAATCTGATTATTAGAGCTCAGATTATTAGTGCCAAATAGTCGACAACCAAAGACATCCCTTGAATAGGACCACAAATAGCCCCAAAATCCCCACCCCAAACCCTTCTATGTTCGCACACAAGAAAACGGCTGAAGCTTTCTTCAATTTAATGCAAAAGGCAGAAAAAAGGTTTGTTGGTGCCATGAATTAGAAAAGAACCCGATTTATAAGAAAATCAAGAAGCACAAAATAAGGAATGTAATCAATCACCCAATCATCTACCAAGGCAGTTAATAACAATCTGATTAAAGAGAGGAAGAAAACGTGAATCTCAATTTACCAAATAAAAGGAGTAGAGGATTGTTTGGTCTCACATATTCGAGTAACACAAAAGTTACTCTAAGAGAATAAGTATACCATAATATGTCCATTATTGTTTCCGGTGACTCATTTGGGGTGACACATTTGGTACTTAACAATTTCATACATTGACTTTCGCCTATAGATTTAATTTCGACTCGATTTTTCTATAATTGCCCCGAATTTATTAGGTCACAAATACCTAACACAATCTATCTTTAGTAAGCAAGCATGATTTTGCACAAAACTAAAGATAAATGCATGTTTCGAAGTGATCTAGGAGCTCCAAACATCCTTGGCCAAAACCTTTTGTGTCCGTTTCGGGAAAAAAATATTCATATGCTTTAGATATGCAAATATCAGGACCCGTTGTCCATTTAATTAGAAAGCGTATGGACAACATTAAGTGTGGATCCTTCACGCAAGCAAATGGCATTTGAAATTTAAATGGAGATTAGTCTTTTTTAATAATGGGGATCCCCTCGTTTCACAAAAAAAAAAATATATATATATATATAAATATAATAATAATAACAATCATCATCTATATATTAATAACAAGAGAAGTTTTCTGACGTTGTAATTTCCCACATATTATCTGACCTTGTATAATTTTTTTTTTTTACTTTTTTTTTATTTCTTTCCTACTTTTTGTAATTTGGATAATTAAGAATCTATTTCACACATAAAATCCTATATTTATTTTATTATTCACTGTTTGGATAATTAAAAATCAGAACTCTATAGTTATTGGACTCTATATCTCATTAAGAGTTTAGATAATTAAAAATCCCTTTCAATAATTAAGAGTTTTATATTACTCGACTTTATATCTTATTAAGAATTTAGATAATTAAGAATCCCTTTCAAGAACTAAGAGTTTTATTCTTATTGTAATTTCTCATTATTTATAATTAACTTAAATATTAAAATAGCTTTCATGATTTTTTTAAAAACTTTCTTTCTCTAGGACTCTATATTTACTTATCATTTATTTTGATTCTATTTCTCATTATTTATAATTTAAAAATAAATATCTAAATAACTTTCCGAATTTATCAATTAATTTCACGTTTATCTTACTTGTGCACTAGGTGTCCACTATATGAGGGCAGTTGCATCGATTCGAAGCTGATTTACATATTAGATACTTATAGTAATTTTTTTACCTTTTTTTTTTAATTTCTTCCCTACTTTTGTAACTTGGATAATTAAGAATCTATTTCACACATACTTTTTGTATTTATTTTATTATCCATTGTTTGGGTAATTATATACATGGTATTAAATCGAATATAGGTGACTACTAAATCAACTGTGTATTACTTTTATTGCATTTAATGTATGTTTGATTGAGACTAAGTATATGTTAATGTTGAATTACTCTTATTGCTGTTGTTTTCCACGAGCAATACACGGGCGAGAATAATAATAATAATAATAATAATAATAATAATAATAATAATAATAATAATAATAATAATAATAATAATCCCCTTTACTTGGTGTCCACCCTCACGGGGATGCACTTCATAGATATACGTGATTGACCCAAGAGATTGAAATAGTGTCTTTCTTATCATAATTCCCCAAATAGTTTTAGCAAGCAATGCTGCGTTTAACTTTTGTTATTATCCCTGTATCCAATCCACTTTCTTTCTTTGGAAGGTACACCTTCTTCTATTTATATGTATAATACAATTGATCATATTTTATTTGAAATTTTTGAAAATTCTTAAAGGTTATCTTAGGGGAAATTTTTTGTTTTTATTCGTAAGGATATTGGAAGAGCAATAATTTGAGTTTGCAGTATAGGACTTTAGATTTACACCTTTAATATAATGATTCTTTTTTTCACCGTAGTTATTGACATCACATTTGAAGATTTATATTTTGAAACTGAATTGTTTCTGAACTATTATTTTGAGGAAAAAATTTATTATTAATTATTTATAATAAAGTGGATAAAAATAGTCAAATTACATTTTTTCTTAAAGTTATTGTTAATTTGCTATTTAAACTTTTACTACTTCTATTTTTTAAAAAAAAAGAATATATGAAAGTAAACTAGTTCTATTACAAATTGTCTCAATAAGAAGTTACGTCTTCTATTAGACAGTTGTTGAGGAAATTTCATATGTTCATTTTAACTTATTGTAATTCGATATTGTCTAAAAGCTTCGCTCTTGGAAAATCAAGTAAATTTGGATTTCCAACCAAATAATCATGTGTTTAGTCATTACATTGGTATGGGAGCGAGAGTGAATTGTTTTTTGCATATATATATATATATATATATAGATTTTGGAAATGTCTTACTTCATTATATCATGTCTTACTTTCTTGGAAACTTAAACCAAATAACTTGTAATTCTGCAAGAGTTTAGTTTAGGACTAATTTTCTGCCCCATTCACTAAATATGCTAATCTATTTTCTAGGTTTTACTTCTTTTTAGCTTATAGTACATTTTATAGGTTAGCAAGGAAATGGTTGGAGAAGATGAAGAGGAAGTACTGGTGAAATTTGAGAACTTTGAGATTAAGTCTATTCCTTTATAACTATTGATGCAAAAAGTTATCACATATTCCTTGTTTTGTTTTGGTGTACTGTTTCATTCATGATGCTTTCCTTGTTTGGATATTGATCAACGAGCTTTTGCTTCTGTGCTGTCTTGTTTCCTTGCAAGATCGGAAGACTGTTGGAAAGTTAGAAATCTAGTGGCTGTGATAGGTGTGTGATTACTTGTTTAATTTCTCTACATTGGTGTTTTATGATGTGTTTTATTACCTTAAAATAGTTGTTTGTGGTTAGTTTGTTTATTTGGAACAGGACCAAGGAGAAAGTAGAAAAAATCAAGTTTGGATAGACTTTGCAAAGATTTTGAAACTCGGGGACCAAAGTGTTAGACTACGGAACTCGAAGGACTAAAAAAAAGAAAATAAAAAGATGGAATTGTTGGGATGGCCCCTCGATGGCAAAGAAGGCAGGGTAGGCGCCCTGCTTGATAGTGCATCTGCCCTGTATGTGCAAAAAGTTTGGCAGAAGCAGGAGGGCGGGCGCCCTGATGTTGAGGGCGGCCGCCCTCCCTTGTACGCGAGAATCCCCTTTCGTTTTGGACTCTATTTTCGGCCCGGAATTGTGCGCGGTTTTTAGGGGAGTTTTGAAGGTTTCTCAAGGGATATAAAAGAGGAAGAGATGGTAGAGAAAGACACACAACCCTAGAGAAGAATAATTGGAGAACTCAACAAGATTGAAGACGGAAGAATCCAGTTTTGAGATCAACGTGAGCATAAAAGGCTAAGGCCTCTTCTGCCTAGTTCAAGGGGACGTTGACGTCTAAAGATTTGTTTTTCTTTTAGCTCTTTCCTTAACATTATTTCTAGTATTGTTAATTGGGATTGATGTATTATTCTACTATTCAAGTATATGATAATTTGGTATTTTCCTTTCGAAAGGGCCCATTTGATTGATGCATTTATTTATCTATTGCTAGAATTAGTTATTTGATACATAACGTTGTTTCTCCTAAGTCGTTTGTAGCAACTAGCGATTTAATTGTTAGGGATATCACAACCTAATATTACAAAACAAGCTTGCAATTTTTTGTGTTAGTCTAACCTATTTTTCTTGTCCTACACATTGGCTTTGCATTAAATTTAGAGAACTCATTCTAGATTGTCCAATGTCACTAATCTAATTCAAGAACTTGTTTAAATTAATTATATTTAAGGAAAAATTCGAGTAATTAGAGAATATCAATACCTAGGGTTGGAATTCCCAATTGCATACTAGAAACATGTTTCAAGGGCTTAAAGCCCACTCATCTAGACTCAATTGAACTGAGAATTGAGTGTTTCTCCTTATTAATCTCTCTACTCAGTTTGTTATTGCAGTCTTAATTATTTTTCTTCAACTTAGTTTTTATTAGAAATTCAACTCTCAAACCCCCTCTTAAACTCTAATTGACATTCAATTACTTAGTTTATTCATTGTTCTCTTTGGGTTCGACTTTACTCCGCAACTACAATTCTATTTAACCAGAGTAAGGAAATTGATATTTTTGACACATTCAACAAGCGACCAAGTTGCCTCGCATGTGTATATATTTTAATATGGTTGCATTCTTACATTATAGTAAGATTTCATTGTGGTTTGACGGTGGGGGAGAAAAGTAAGAAAAAAAATCAACTTTAAAGTATAATTCTTCTATCATGATTGAGTTTATTGAAGAAGTGGTGATTGTTATCTCTCATGATTTGGTTTATTGAAGTAAAAAATGGTAGTTGTTATCTGTCATGATTGGTTTATTGAAATCAAATTGGTGATTGTTATGCATAATTATGGGGTCGTGAACAAGGAGTGTGTTGCCCCATTTGTAAATTCTAAATATGTTTTGACGTTCAACTGAGTGCAATATATATTTGTAATTTCGTGTTGTTAAGAGCATATTTGGTTTTAAGTGTTGTGTCTATCTAGATTTATTTTTTCATCTACTTTATGGGGTATTTAGCATAGTTTTTGTGAGATCATAAATTTGCACAAATAGAATAGGCTTTGTATATACATTTCTATTATTCAAGTAAATCTTTACATTTCATTAACTTAGTCTTGTTAGTCTTATGTGTTATTACTTATGAGTCTAAATGTTCTGATCATCTCAGGTACATTAATTTGGATTGGCATAAAAGGAAGCATAAATTGGAGTAAATATTATGTACTTAAACTCAATTTTATGTGCGCAATGTCGAAAGCACAGTTGATGTAATTTTGTACATTAATAGAATAGAGTTGTTACTTCTTAGCCATGAAACTCAAATTATGGATTGGAAATTTGGAATACATTGATAATTTATATTTGAATTTGAGTAGCATTTTTAAAGGAAATTGAAATTATAATAATTCTTTTGTATTATTATTAGTTTTTAATTCTAGTCCATAATTAGTAACTCTTTTATCAGCTAGTAATTTAGCGATGACTTAGGCCGTTGCTAATTAGTAAGGGAATTAGTAACAGTGCTTTTTCATTACTAATAACGGTTAGAAATGAGATTGACCTGTTTAGCAACGGAAATTTCCATTGCCAATGGCACCTTTTCTTGTAATGTGTACAAGACACCTTCATCCATATATTTGTAATTTCAAGCTTTAATGTGAAAATAATGGCATCTCATGAAATACACGTCCAACATTTATGAAACTTCAGTATGATTATATGGATCAGATCTGGAAAGTTTCATTTCATTTCGATTTGTATATATTGGAAGAAAATGCAAACCCTCGTTGAGATAATTGAAACTTTGCATGCTCATTGTATTCTGTATGATAATCTAAATGATGCATAATTAGTTCATTAGATATATATATATATATATATATATCTCTTTTTATCAGCTTTCCAACGATATAAAGATCAAACAATTCGGACATAAAACGAAGGAGTTATACATGGCCCTTCAAAATTTTAGTTGAAATTTGAAATTCTGCACCTGACGTGAAGAAGATGACAACTGGTAACCCTCAGAAAACTGCATTCTGATCCTTATAGGTTTGAATATGAAAATTATGGTCCTTAGATTTTCTAAAAATCTCATTTTAGTCCTACGGAGGTGAGAGATCCAAACTGTTTTGAATTCATCCTTTTGGGTATCTAACTATCTAAAAGGTATATGTTGATCTTTCACTTTCAGGATACGTGCACTTTGATCCTCAAAACTTTCTATAAGTTACACAACAGTTCTTCAGGTTACAGAAAAGTTCATATCGATCCTTAACCTTAATGCAAGTATCATATACGTCCTGTAAATTCCAAAAAGATTATTTTGGTCTCAAATGTTCTTACTTATTCGTTTCGATCCTTTTTCTTTGGGACGTTACAGATTCATCCTTCCATTTACTGATACATAAATCTCGGTCCTCAAAACATTAGATAAGTTGCAAAGTGATTCTTCACGTTCGGATAAAGTTACTATCAGGCAGAAACCTTTGTAGTTCTTCTATTTTCTCCTTCTTCTTAACAAAGTTGCAGATTGCTACTTCAAATTTCAGAAATGTTAATCATGGTCCTCAAACATTCTGTAAGTTATACAGTGATCCTTCATGTTCCAGTAAAATACAATTACAGTCCTCATTCTTTCTGTAAGTTATATGTTTTTAAGTAAGTTATATGTTAGTCCTTCTAGTTACTGAATAGTTCATTTATTCCAAAATCTTTAGAAATTCTTCAACTTTTGTTCTATTTGGTCCAAAATCTGTTGCATTCTTCCATTTTGTTCCTTAGAATTTCTGAAGTTACAGATTGCTCCTTCTAGTTTTGTAAAGTTAATTTTGTTCTTTATCTTTCTGTTAGTTACTTACTGGTACTTCAGTTTTTTGGAAAATTTTATTTTGTTTCTCCTGCTTTCTCTGAGTTTCTTACTGCTCCTTCAAGTTTCTGAAACTTTCTTTCTGTTCCACAATTTATTGATTTCCGCCCTTTTGGTCTTTAGCTTCCTGGAAGTTATGGACTGATCCTTCAAGTTACAGACAAGTGCATTCTGACACTAGCACTTCCTAAGAGATACGTATTAGTTCTTCAAGTTACGGTAAAGTATATTTTGTTCTGTGATTCTCAAAGTTTCATTTTTGTCCGATATTTTTTCAGTTATTCTGTTTTAGTCATTTAGCTTCAGATTGTTCTTCCAAGAGTTGTAGGCAATTGTTTTGGTCCTCAAAGTTCTAAATGTAATCCTTCCTGTTTCATAAATTTTCATTTTGATCATCAAGCTTTCTGAAAGTTTCATATTAGTCTTTCAAGTATCTAAAAATTTCGGTCTGCTCCAAATTCTTTCATATTCTTCTGTTTTGGTCAATCATCTTTCTGGACGTTACGAATTGGTTCAGGTGTCTTTAACATTTATTTTTGTCCTCATCGTTCTGAAAGTTACATGTTTACCTTCAGGTTCCAGAAAAGCTTATTTTGGTCTTGGAACTTTCTGAAAGTTTCAGACTGTGTCCTTCATGTTTGTGCGAAGTTCATTTTGTTCCTCAAAGCTTTCTGAAAGCTTCATATTCATCCTTCAAAAATTCTTCTTCACCTCTCTACTTTCTTGCGCAGCCAAAAAAATTCTTTGGAAAACTCGTCAGATTTTTCACTATCTCGGGGAAAAAAAAAGAAAAAAAATTCAAATTCAAGTAATCATCGAAGTAAAAAAAGTTGTTCAATCAAACCAGCGAGCCGTCTGGGAGGGGAAACGCCTCGCAATTCTTGCCAGATAGGGTGTTGGATTGAAGTTTTAATCGATGTCTCCTTCACTTCTCTGCCTCAAATTCTCGGAGGGGGGAAAAATTTATTCAATCAAACCGGCGACCCCATCTGGGAGGAGAAACAACTGGAGATTCTTGCCGGATAGGATTGCTGCAAAGAAATTACCGCAGGGATTTGCCCCATCAATTCCAAGGTTTGGAATTCAATTTGCTGTTGTTTGTGGGATGGAGGCTATTGGTATTAAAAATGGGAAAAATATAGCAACGTTGGAATCGAGAAGGAGGTAAAGAAAATGAAGTTGCTTTGTTAACCAAGAATTTTGAGTAATGTGTATGTATGTATCAGTCATGAGAGACTGGGTAGGCGGGAATGAGTCCATTGTTAATGGCAAAGAATTGAAAATGGAGCAGTGGCAAAAGGTGGGCTAGGATGAGAGAACTACGTTAACTATGCAACTGTTGGATTGTGTCATTGTGCTGATTCGTTCTCAAACCCACTCGATGCCTAATTTACTATGTCTCTGTTTAATTTGCTTAATTTTTTAAAAAATTTACTATCTTTGTGATAGATTAAAGAGTTCTAATAGTTTGAGTTTCTCAATGGACAAAACCCAACTCGAGTGGAAGAGATGGTGTGATTGGCTAGCACGGATTTTTCCTTGCTGAATTTTAACTTCTTTTGCTTTCCAAATTCATCCTGTCTTCTCTCTAAAAATTTGATACCACCACTAGGCTACCTCTCTCTCTATATAGACTAACAAACCATTTCAATAAATTTCCAGATTATTTCTCCTTGTTTGCAAACGTTATAAGAGTATTCTTCTATATAATGAGAATAGCTTTTCTGGAAAGCTAATAAACCACGGATTCGCAGACTTTCTTTACTTGCCATTTTATAGTCTTTGAAGTAATGTAGAATATGTACTTTTCTGTTTTCGAGTAAAATGTCTAATATTGTTCCATGAAAATTTTAAAGATCCTTAGGTTTCTTTGCTATTGGTAGTATATTCACATGATTTCCTTTAGGCGTTAGGCATGAAGTACAAGTGTTGACTTCTGGAAGTAATATTAACTTTCTGGTGTAATTTCAGCCTTCTTAGTATCCCCGGATGAAGAATGCCGTGACTTTAATTCTGGTTGTCCATGTGGGGAAATTTCTATCATGTGAGAAATATAAATTAGAATAGGAAATTGCTATCTCCTTAGAAACATAAAACATTTATACATAATCTACAAACTTTTCTTTCATTTTCACCGCAGATGCTCAGAAAGAATTGTTTTTCTCAACAGAAACAGAAATCACATCCAAACAAACTCTTACTTTCATCAACTGAGAGAAAATTAGTAAAAGTGATTTCCTGTTGCACTTTTGTACAATTCATGTCTTCCGGCTTGTCTTCTACGTTGAAACTTTGAAGCCTGTACTGCGCAAATTTATGAAAAGGAGTTCTTTCGTCAAGCCATTTATATTTACAGTTTTTGGTTACCTACACATATAGCTTATAGCATATAATGTGTTCAAGATCCTTATGGTTGCTGTTGATTCAGTAGTCTTCTATCAGTGGAGCAATTTAGCAGATTTCTAGCCAATATAGAAGAATTGAATGCTGAAAGACAAACTCCTGAGGTTCTTTATGGTGTTCTTGATGAAATCTTGCTTGAAAGTCCTAAACTTATGTTTATGTCCATTTTTTATTATTATCTTATTTAATTGATTTATGTTTTCCCATACTCTGAAAAAGGAAGAGAGATTTTTGGGATGTATAACAAAGATCTTTATGCATTATTTCAAGGGTTGCTCAACCGCAACATGAACCTGAAGTACTGCTGAAATGGTTAGTTTAATTTTGTGAGCTACTTTGGTTTTCTTTTTGCAGGCATTAGATTTGTCTAGTTCCACTATTTTCATTTCTTTCCTCAATGTAGGTGTTGTATGAACTGCATAGGAATGTATTTTTGGGTTAGAAATGGCATTGCTTGCTTGTATTAGATAACTGCAAACCAATCTGTTAGGTGGCAGAAAATTATCCCTTGTATTAGATAACAGCAAACCAATCTGTTAGGTGGCAGAAAATTATCCAAGTATATTGTAAAGGGCTTGAACAGCCTATAACTGGTAGGTTGCTGTTTCTGTTCTAATTGCTAAACAAGGAGATGTTGGTCAGAGTCAGTAATGTTGGAAAGATTAAAAATAAATATTATATCTCTTTCCTTAAAGTGTGATAACAGTATATAACGTGTCTTGTTGGTATTAACTTTAGTCTTCAAGGAGAAACATAGAGCATTATAAGTCACCCTTCATTTATAATTTTATATCTGGCCAGACTATATAATAGGTGTGAATTATACTTTGGTAATATGTTGTCTACACTCTTGTCAGTGTGCTTGACAAAGCAGCTTGGACGAGTGTTTGGCTGCGTCATGAACCAGCTAACCTAGAAATGTGGCCACGTTGGGCTATGCAGTAAAAATTTGCACTCGATGGTATTAAAAAAAATTTTGATTGTAAATACTTATGTAAGGGTAGATTAGATATGTATAAAACAGTTTTCGTTCCTATATCTATAAGAATCTTTAGAGGGTTTTTTCTTTAGAATGGGGAGTAGTAATTGTCATGTTGGCTGGTAATTTATGATAACTTGTAGGGATATCTTTGATAGATTTCATCTCTGTTGGTATCATACAATAAAGTCTCCTATTCAATCCATAAATTAAGAGAAATAAGAACCCCCTCCCGCTGGAGGGGTGTGTTACTGGAAAAAAATTTCTGATCTCTAAGTGCAACTATGTCTAATTAGAAGTTTTCTATTTAATAGTGGATCATTCTATTTAATAGTGCAACTGTGTAATGCATTTTAACTGCACATATTTGTTTGTTGTTTTCTTATTGCAGAATGATCTTTAACATTTTCTTTGTCGTTTTGAGTCCCTGTCAATTTTTAGTTCCTGAAAACACTAGAAACTTGTTTAGTTTGGTACCCTGAAAACACATTTTTCAAATTAAAAAAAAAAAAAAGACTAAAGAACACTGACATTTTGTTATTTTGAGTGATTTCATGATGAAGACCTACAAGTTCTTGACATCATAATGGCAAAGCTATCATAAAAAAAAAAAAACTCCGTAGTGGAAGTACTTTCTTCCTCAATCAAGCATTGATTTTCTTCATATATCTTGTATTGTATACGATAAGCAATGATATTTATCCGTGTTTATTTCTTATATTCTACATATTCTAACACTTGATATATGTGCAGATGCACTTGTCTGATAGCCGAAGGCGGATTGATATATACAACAGCTAAAAGAAAAGATTAACCACATAATTCAAAGCTTCAACTGAAAAGCACATCTTATATTTGATATTTCATGTCATGGGAGTGATGGCTATGTTGAACTTTCACCAACACTTGCAGCATTGTGCAAAATTATGACATTGGATAATATTTTCCGTATATATCTATGTACTAATGAGCTAATTAATTGGAGTAATGATCTACCGCTAGACATTTGGCAGTAGAATGCCAAAAATATCTGGCCATGGATCATTTTCAGAGCTAACTGCTCGTGTGGTGGTTGGATATTCTCTTATGAAGAGTGCTTTCATTTATACGTTCATTCATGCATCACTTCTAGTAAGAATAATAAGTCTTGTATTTTTTAAAATGTATTCCCGGTTTGTAATAACCAGGAGGTGCTCAGTTAATTTGGATTTCTATTCCAACTTTCCCAACATGCCAATTTGCAAAATATCCACTGTCCGACTCCATTGATTGATCTTTCAATTCAATCTATCCTTTTGGAAGCTCAATTCAATCTATCTATCTAGGTATTAGAATCCGATTAGTGTTTTCTAGAATTGAAACTCTCTCACACACACATAGAATAATCCATTAATTAATATCTTTGCAATTGCAGGGATAAAATTTTCTTAAGTTTCCTTTAAATTTTTGATTGAATTTTTGTATCACGGCCATGGCATGGAGAGGGCGATTTATCAAGAACAATGATTAGGCTACGAATGCTCAATACTTTTATCTAAAAATTCTAAAGTTCATTTGTTAGAAAATGGGGCGGGTGGATCAGCCATTTTATCGAACACAAGTTGTAGCTAAAAAAATAATTTTATTTTAGGTATTTGTAAAATTGTAATTTTTCTACATAAAATTTCAAGAAATTTTCTGGGCTAACACTGGCTATTGCCACCTTCACTAACTCCGCCTTTTCTCTTTCTTTTCTCTTTTTAAATGAAATTTGCACCATATGTCCTTATTTTTTTACACAATTTTATCCCTATTCTTTTGCCTGATGGATCCCAGAGTTCCAATTTACCTTTTAATCGTTTTTTATTGTTCAAATCTAGGCCTTACGATGTTCTAACATGTCCTTTTCCACTCCCAACTGTACAATTAGAAGAACAATCAAAGAAAAAGAGCAAATTGGAAAGAAATATAAAGTTGATATTATGACCAGATCATAATTTCTTTCTTTATATTCAATAAAAAAACTTTTGTAACTAAAGTTTTTAGACTCTAATAGTTGTAAAAATGTTTATATTATGAGACAACATAAATATTTATTTGTGCCTGTTAACAGGAAATAGAAAAATTTGCAAATTATTTTAATGTTACCGTTCTTCCAAAATCCTCGAAAGGGCAAAGATTTTTTTTTTTTTTTTTCCTTTTCTTGGCTCCCCGCCAATAACCCAAAACCCAAACCCCATTCCCAGACATGCATGTCAGCGGTATATATATACACCCTTCATCCCACATTCTCTGAAGTTTTCTTCTTCCACTAAACCTTTCCACTTCTTTTATTCTTGTTGCCCAATTCTGAAGTCACCAATTATGGCCACCAGCAAGTTTATGATCCTGAGAACTTGACAGATATGTCCTAGGGAGTTTATGGCTTCACCGCTATTAATAACTATTGAAGATACAATAATATAATAAATGATATAAAATTGGCCCGATCTATAAGCTTAAACTTTTATATCAAGTGACATTAACAATTAGTCATAGGTACAAATTGGCCCGATCTATATGTGACCTGGGTTCCAATTGGCCCGATCTACATGTGAATGGGTGTGTTTAATATATAATATAATAAATAATATAAAATTAGCCCGGTCTATAAGTTTAAACTTTTAGATCAAATTGTCTCCATTCTTGATGCATCCTTGGAAAAACCAGAGGTTCACCAAGAGGGGTTTCATGCCATGGGAAGCCGGATAGTCAAATTCTCTACACCAACCAAGAAAAATTAGAAGAAGAAGAAATTGAGGCGATGCAGGATGTAAACAAGAAAATCTGTGCATTGGAAACTGTCGTTAATGGTTCGAGAAAATGCCGAGTGTATCATTCAAATTAATTTGTCAAAACCAATTAGTAGGGTGCCAATAGGAGTCAAGAAAAAAGGTAATTGCAAGCAAATACCAAAGGAAGTGACGAAATCCATCAAATTCCCAGATGCACCATAAATTGGAGGAGAGTAATAGAAAATTGAAAGAGAGATATGAGCAGCCCAATACATCAAGAAGCAAGATCTAAGTTCTTGATCTTCTTTCCAAGAAAGAGGAAAAGATATTAGCAAGCACACCAGCTTCCACATGCCAAGTTGAATTGCAATGCAAAAGGTCAGGGAAGAGCTATTTGATGCGATGTCTAGTGTTGATTCATGTTTTTTGGAATCTTTTTCTTGATCTTGTAAAAGCAAATACATGCAGCTTGATATGTGGTGTCACACAATTGCCTATTTCGCACAAGTAGTGTGAAGCCTTAATGTCATCCCTCATTCTCCCTTGCAGTATGAACACTAAAGCAAAGATGCTAAACCCTAAAGCCTCACATTAGTCAAAGATGCTAGGCAAAGACGAGAACTTGGCACACCGACAAGTATTGACGACAAGAATGTTAACGTCTACACGAGAGCTTGAGAGAATACTCACTTGTGGAGATTTTGGATGGTTATAGCCCCGTTTCTAATTCTACCCTCTCAGAATGGACAGCGGAGATTGTTTCAATCCTATGACTAATATCAATAATCTAGAGTTATCTACATGATATTTATAAGGGAAAATTCGAGACGTCATCTCTAGAACCTGTCCAATTCTCTACGAGCTTCCTTCAAGATTCTTGCAATGTACCTTATCCAAAGAACGCAGGGCAGGATCTATAGTCAATGGGGCCTCAAGCGATGTTCATAAAATAAATCCCTATAGTGACCGACATTTTTTCTCCAAACACTGGACTCAAAACACATAATAATTTTTAGTGGGTTTGATAGCCAAACAAGCCATTAAAAATTAGCCATCAATTTAGATGAATTCACTTTCCATTCAAATTTCAAAGTGACTTGTGACTCCAAAAGATATATAGAACTTTTTGGGTTATCTGAACATTTCAAATGTTTGAGAGTTATTCGTAAGAATAGATAATGTTTGGGGATCAAATGCAATAATTACCCAAAATCAAGATTAAAATAAACTAGATGAGGTACTAGTAATTTTGTTTTAGAAACTCATTTTATGTGGGTATAAGCGTACTTAAATACGGGCCTTTAAGACAGTCGCTTAAGACGCCTCAACCATGACCCGACAAAAAGATCCCCCATAATTAAAAAAAAAAAAAGAAAAAGTTTACTAAAAATTTAAATATGAGATATGATATATAAAAGTGACATTTTTTTAGCTGATGAAGGAGAAAAATTAATTGTTAAGATAACTCATCGTAAGTTCAATTCATCATATGACAATTATATTTATATTTTTAAAATTTTTAAAATAGTTTCTACAATAAAATCTTTGCTAGTACATAAGTTTTAGCATAAGGGCCCCAATAAAATTTCAATATAAGACCTGTTTATAGAAATTTTTCTAAAGAGATTGATTGGGCTCTAAAAATGGAGCATGATCAATTTTCTTAGAAAAATTGCTGCTTTAGAGCCCCAAAAATAACACGTTGCATGCAAATACCATGATATATACAAAAGCAGGGGAGAAAAGGAAGAAGCTCATGAAATTCTGTCCCCAGGATATTTAGGCTCTAAGCACAAGTTTCTGTTTCTTGGAGTCAAATACGGGCATGATGGAATATTTTGGAACACACCATATATTAAGTAATGACCAAGTCCCGTAAGCTTTAACCACCTTCTGATTAAGACATGCGACACTTTGTGCACCTCCGGGACACCCGCATACTAACGTTGGTGTCGTCGTCTCATACCCAGGGCGTGATAGCAAGCAGCCTTCAGTACTTAGAAAGGTTCAGCCGCTTTTTTGTTGAAGAACAATTTGGTTAGTTCCAACAAATAGCATTTTTGTGACAGTCATTTTGCTGTAAGAAATCTGCATTTTGCATGGTGAACTGGCTCTCGTCTAAATGGATGCGCAGTAACAAGTTCTGTTTCTCTAATTAAGATTAAGAGACTGACACTAAAATAGGAAACTAACGGGCCGCAAATATCTTCGACCTATCAGAAATTAGAAGACAGCATAATAATTTTCAGCTTAAACATAAAAAGTTCAGTCACGACAATATTAATTTTCATAAGCGCTGCTACATGGTACATTATTGATGTTATTGCTGATGTTCTATACAACATTCAGGAAAACATTTTTAGTCATAAATATCACATGGACCAATTAATTTTGTCCTACAATTGAATATTTTCTCCAGAATACCAAATGAAAATATGATCAAATTACACATTATTAATTGGTGCCATAGACTGATATTTTGTACCAAAAGTTCAATAGAGATTACATTACTTTAATAGTTTACAAACTGACTGAACGTTGTCCTTATAATAAGCACCGTCACGTAACAACGTTGAGCCGTTAACAAGAAAACCTGGTTTTTATTTCAGTAGAATCATATGCTTAGAGTTCAGATAGTCGCAGTTTTGCCCCTCGTGACTGAATGTTCGGTATGGATAAGTAAAGTTGACATTTTTCTTGGTCAGAATCGAGTAGTGATCTGGGAAAACAGAGCCTTGAAGTCCTTGGTAGGTGTGCCAGTTCCTTCGGGTTTTGAGGCCAAGTCGAATGCTTTGAATTTTGCTTCCTCAAAGTTTAGTGCCTGTTTGCACCATTGTGTTATTTCAAATACTTCAAAACCAATGACTAAGAAGATCCACTGCATCCTTTAAGGTTGTTTTCTCATTGTCATTGCTCTCTAAAATAGATGGGTTCGATTCGTAACTTAAAGTTCTATAACTAATTACCTGAATGCAGACTTCCGCTACATCAGCTCTGGGAATAAGCCTCGTTGCTGTCTGAAGAAGTTCGTCATCCTTTCCAACAAGTAGCTCCCTTACACCACCTTCTTTATCCTGCAGCCCTCCAGCTCTACATTGACCAAAGAAATGAAAGTTTATTAACAACTCAAAAATGTACTAAGAAAAAATTATTGAATTGTCGTTAGCAAGTTCCATCAAGTACAATGTAAGTATCTACTGTTTTAAGACAAGTTTTAGATGAATTTAGACGATCTCATCATTCCCTGCCATTGTTTAACAGAATGTAGGTAAAGAAGTCTTCCAATGAAAATCAAAGGACAATTTTTGAGGTTATCTAATAAAAACTTGCAATATGAATCAACATTAGATTACCACGCAGTTGTTAATAATGGTACTGCTTTTGAGTATACATAAATGACAGACCTAATAATGGTGTAAGGAATTCCAGAGTCAGCCAAATATTGTTCTGCCTTCCTCTTCCAAATCTGTAGACAAAAGAAGGTTTTTTTTTTTTTTTTGCCCGTGAAAATTTCGAGAGCAGATAATATATAAGAAAATACAGACACTAGCCTAGTAAATGTGACAAAGGTTCAGCCGGCCCTAAAAGTTAAAACTATAGTTTTTGTTCATAAACATACACCTCAGTATCTTCCATTTTAGTTTCCGGCATGCTGGTATTAAAAGATATATTTAGAAGACGCAGACATTGTGTCCTCATTATTTTTGTGCTCTGGCTCATTTAGTGACTGAATAAAACATCACTCGTGGTTTTAATTAAACATAAGAAAAACGGTAGCTTCTGCTAGAATTTCATATAGAGTGGCGATATGTTGACACAAAAAGATATCGTATGAAATATTAGTAGACTCCTCTTATCCCCCTTTGGGAGAAAATGGACACAAGAATATTCTAAATGCCGGGATGCAATATCAAAGTTGTCAGAACATAAAAGTAGTACATGTAAAAAGGCAATAAAAGCAAAAAGGAACCTAGGCAAAGGAGTACTAACCAATATGTTCCCATTTCCAAGGCTGTTCAGTGGGTGGTTTGGATTAGTTCCTCCCATTGATCCAACCAACACAATGTGCTTCACTCCAGCAGTTTTTGCTGTTGGACACATGTATAAAATATTTCATTAGTACACTTAAGGAATTTTTTAGAAACCCAAAAATCAATGTTGTCTCACCGGCATCTATTTGGTTTTTTTGCCCAATCCAATCAACCTAGAAATGTATATTTAAGATCAGTAAGATGAAGCAATAAGCGCAGCAAACACAAAAACTCGAGTAGGAGCATGTTTGGCTAAGCAAAGTAATTTCCTTTTAAAGTAAAGGTGCAAGTTTAAAAACAGATCTTTTATTTCAGCAGTAGGGTTTTATAGTAGGTTAAGCCATTAAGGTAAGAGTTGCTTTCAAGATAAAAATCTTTAGTATATATTTTGACTTAATGGTAGAAATTAAAAAAACTTTTTCACACTTAGCAAAACACACTCTAGGCTATGAAAGTGATACCTGTTCAGGATATGCCCCTTCATCGAAACAGAATTCAGGGCTTCCACCTTTCGCTGGGTCGAACCCTGGTTTCATCTTGGGAACTGCACTTGTGAGAATAATGAGAGCATCAATCCCTAGGATTGCTGCAACAACATTCTCAGCCTCCCTTATATCCCCAACGTAAACA
>CAVNYN010274129.1:0-14574 GCA_963692815.1 Nyctanthes arbor-tristis
CGAGACTTGAGAAGTATCACGCAAAACGTTTTGCACCATAGCCCTGTCATGTTGGTCTTTTTTTTGTTGTTGCTCTTACATCTTTAGGTGAGCAGCTTTAGAGGAACCTACATTTTCTGGGCTAATTTGTACCCTAGAATTTTGAAGCTCCAATTTTTGCATCAATATTGCAATTTGAGTGTCAAAGACTTAGTCAATTTTTCAATGGCTAAAGCCATTTGTTGCATTTGGTCATTTGAGCTTGGGTTCACTTCTGCTACCATTATTGGCTTCAGAGAGTCATCAGAAGTACTGTAGTCACCCCATTTTCGTGGAGATGAGTTTGACTAAGTAGACCCGGAAGCCAATCTGTTGCTTGAAACAAAAAGAGAACGGAGTCTTTTTCCCGCGTCTTGAGATTTTGAGGTTGATCCTGACCTCTTTTTGGTTTTTGAGGAACTTAGAGCCCTTTTTTGAGAAATTTCCCAATGGTAAAACCAATTGAGTTTCCCCGGTGCTTGTCCGGGCACGTGTTGAATGGAAAATATCAGCAAGTGTCTCCTCAAGGGGAGGCACAATCTCCTTCCCTTTGTCCCTTGCCATTGTGATTGGTACTTGAAATTGACGAATTTTACGGAATTGAAAGATGAGAGGCAATAGTGTCCCATTGGGTGTGCTAAGAAATTTGTAGCAAATAAATTTCATTCGTATTAAAATTAATAATACAGAAATTCGTTACAAATTGAATTTAATAAAAATTCAAGTTGATTGACGCTCTTGTAATTTGCTAGGTTGTAAAACTCCTATGATTGAGTATTCCAACTTTGAAGACGAAGTGCCACGTGACTTGATCTTCGATTTGCAATTAATTTGAGACTCGGAACCTCTATTTTCGTAGATCTCTAGATCTGGACTTGAAATTTGGGAATTTGAGACTTAAGCCTTAGATTTATGGATTTCTGAATTTGGATTTGAAGAATTGAATATGTGATATAAAGAAGACTTTGATCTCCTTAGATTTTCCGGCTTTCTGCCTTTGAATTTGGTTTGAAACTTGGAATTTGGTTTAGAATTTAAGAAGACTTTGATCTTCTTAGATTTTAAAAGAATTTGATTCTCTTGGACTTAGAATTTTGCTCTCTTGATTTCTCCTTGAAATGCTTCCGCAGAAAAAATGAGTCTGGACCCTAAACCCTAAGAGTAATGGGGTTTATATAGACCACCATCATGGATCGTAGAGTGGGCCAATGAAATGGGCCAAAATTTGGGCTTTTACTCATTTAATTTAATTTAGTCAATTTAAGACTTTTGGTCAATTTAAGACTTTAGACTTTAATTTGGCTTAAAAAAATTAATTGGGTTTAACAAGAAATTAAACCCAGCCCAAACAATTTTTTATTTATAATTTTTTTAATGTCTACAGTTTCACATACATTCAGTTTTTCTAATAATTTTTATATTTGATATTTCAATTTTTCCCCTTTTGATTTTGTTTGAATGTTTTGTTACCATTTTTCAGTGATATTGCATCCGATCTATTTTTTACTTTGTTACCATTGTTTCAATTGATGATTGAGTGTTTCTTGCTTATTATGGAGTGTTATTATGAACCAATTGTATGTGTTGCTGCCTTGTTATTTGTATTACCAATCTCCCTTTTTCTATTCCTGTTTTTCTTTTATTTTTTTCCCATTTACCAGTTATGTTACCCTTTTTCGAATTGATTTTTTTAAGACTTTTTAGGTTACCATTCCCAGGTTATTTTTGTTACTTTTTTCCGATGGTAACATTTGCTTTATGAATGGTAACATTTTTTTTAATGGTAACATTTGTTACTATGATTGTGACTACGGTGATTATTGGTGGTCCGGAGTTGAAAAGGGTACTGAATGCAACTATTTCTTTATTAAAAATGGCATTTATATAATTATTTTTCTATTAAGGGGTATTTTTTAAAACCTTATTATAAAAAGTGGTTTTTATACAAAGAACACGTAATAAAATAGAGTATTGGGTTAAGAAGTTGGCCCTTCATGTCTATTTGGATGTCAAAATGGGCCTTGAAACTATAAATTTTAGGACTTGAAGCAAAAGAAAAATGGCCTTTTACATATATTAGGCTGGATATAACATAAAACAAAAATTAGGGCCCTTATAGTGTTGCGCCTCAAAAATTAGGCCCGTAGCGTTACAGGGACCGGCTTTGTTTTTTGAGTGTTGGTTGGGGGGGGTGGGATAAAAAGTGATAATTGTGGTTTTAACTTGAGACCTGCTGCCTGAAACATGAAAATATAATCATTACAGCACTTGTTTGAACCATTCCTATCTCATTATATTATCTTATTTCATTCTTTTAGTTCAAATCCTTCTAGTTCTAAACCTTCACTTTTGACTAATTGCTAAAGAAGCATGACAAAGCCTTTCATATTATTTGTACAACGTATAAAAGTATGATAAACACTGTTACTAGTTTAGTGAATGTGTTTGAAGATTGTTACGTTCTTTTGTGGTCGTACTCAAACATAGTACTTACTGGATATTTCGACAGTGGAGAAGGCTCGTGGTATTTTTATTTCTTGGACTAACCTCATTCATTTCTAACTGTAAAGACAATGTCAAAATTAATGTAGACATTTATGTGATGAAATGTAAATATAATTAAATGGAGAAAAAGGAAAGTGTGATGGGTATGAATTTACTCCCCATGATACCAAATGTGGTTTCCACCATTAATATGCAGCTGGCTTTCTATGCCTCTTTAATGAACATTTTAACAGAATAATAACCTAAGTTTTTTATCTTTAATCACCATCCCCATTGAATGTCACTTTTCAACTTTCATGATTTTTCTTTACTTTTATTTATATTTTTCCTTTCACCTAATATTAATGTTGACATTTTCCGACAACAATTACACTGGGTAAGGATTGAAATCATGACCGCCCGTTTTCTAATCCAAATTCAAATTTATGATTCAATGTGGTTTAATTTTTACACACGTTTTTCCTTTAATTTCTTAATGGAAAATTATTTTTGTGGCAAGCTTCGAAATTGTCTAGATAGTGATGCAACGGCAGCCGTATTGGTGGCGCGTTTGTGTTGATGTTGGCTGTAAGGGTACCGCACGGGATGGTATTTGAATGATAGTAGTTGTACTGAACGGAGTTGTGGCGTGCGTTGTAGGTAATGGTTATAGCGATGATGGATAGAAGCTTGATGTTTAGCTAGCTGTTGGCTTTTACGGTGACAACGGTAGCGTCTATTGATTTGCTGTGTGCCAAGAGGTGACAATAATATGTTGCACTTTGTTACATGGATTATGAATAGGCGTTGGCATTGTGACTGTGATAATGAAAAGATGTAACCTATCCATATGACGAAGTGTGAAAATTATGATATATTTTACTGTGGAATTCGTAAATCGTAATATATGACATAATTGGCTATACACAATAGTTTTTTTTTTTTTGCAAAAATTATTAAGTATTTAGGAGACCTCCCCATATAAAAACAATTGTACGCTCCCACATTAAGAAAAGTTAGCAATTTATATTCAAAATTATTACAAAAGTAGTTGTGCCACCTCGGAACAATTTCTTCATAAAGTTGTGAGAAAAGCTAACTTCCTATATATTTTGCATATTTAGCTTCATCATCATCATCATCATCATCATCATCATAATAATAATAATAATAATAATAATTATTATTATTATTATTATTATTATTATCATAGATATTATTATCCATTCCATAAAAAAATAATAATAATTTTGGACTATCAACAAAATTAATTTATTTTGTTGGGTTAATTTTCTCCGAGATCCTTGAACTTTTCTTTTGTCAACAATCAACCTACATTACTTTAATTTGAAGTAATCAGGACAGTAAAATTTAATCTGGGAGATGTGGACTATTGTGTTTTGACATACGGGCTACAAGCAATCAAGCTACGAAGTGTTTATTTAGAGCACTCATGCTCAATTTTAATTTTTAAATAATCAAGCCACCAGATTTCATTCAAAAAAGTTAGGGTTCATTTGTCAACCAATTATAATGATGTTCAGTTCTTATAAAAAAATTATATTTTTTTATACAATTTAGAGAACTTCAACGAGCGGCGTTCGGGTATACTCAAAGCCAAGACGAGTACTCTTTACTACTTAAACTATTACTTTTCTTCTATCAAAAAATTATATATTTACTTCCTCTGTCCAACAAAGATAGTCTACTAGTTATTTTCACATATACTAAGAAATGATGGTTAATATAATTAATAAATTAAATTTTACCTGTATTTTTCAATATGTACAATTATGTCTAATTAATCGATTATAATACTTTTATTGCATATGTGGTTTTACAGGAACACAACGCATGCACGCTTTCAATGCATCTATAATTGATATGGAATAATAACAAATACATTAATTAGAGGCATATATCGAATTGAAAAATTAGATACAAATTTAATATGATATGTAGACTATCTTTTTGAGACGGATAAAAATATTATACTTGATATCTTTGTGAGACGGATGGAGTAGATATATGCTAACTGGATTGATTTTAATAAATTTTGTCTAGGAAAAAAAAAACTGAGACTTCGTTTGATGACAGATGAGCTTGCGAAGAATTATTGCAATAATAGATCGCATTTTGTTGTGTTTGTAAAAGTAGAATTATTAGAATTATTATTAGTACGATTATTAATAATCAAACGGGTGAAAACGCACATACTTGCTGTGAATCAGATAACGTTGAATTCCGATCAGATGAAAATTCGATGGTTCAAAGCTATTTGTCAACTCTTTGACAATCGAGGTCAACATTTTAATTTATTATAATGTCAAAACAAGTCGGATTTTAACGTAATGCACGCGTCAAAGAGGCGCGTGAAGCTTTTCGACTCCAAGACTTCTACTTTCAACAACAGAATACAAAATGTTGATTTTTTTCCCCCGCTTTTATTTATGGTCCTTAATTTTAAATAAATAAATATGAGTCCTTTTTAAATGAGCAGTGTTATTTATCTAGTCTCTAGTTTAGTTAGTATTTTTACATTAAAAAATATATAGATAACTATAAATACATGAAGGTATTCACACACTCCTTATCCAATGAAAAAATACCAACTAAATTGGAGACTGATCTCCAGATAAATAGTATTATTCTTTTCGAATAAAAGAAAAAAGAAAGAAAGACAGAAAGAAAGAAAACTCAAAATTAGTCCATTTAGTAAATTGAATTTTTTTTTCAAAAATATATAAATCCCCCCACTTCCCGAGCAGTATGGAAAAAAAAAGAAGAAACAATAACAACCCTACTGTTAAGAAAAACCAAAAAAAAAAAAAAAAATCTTTGCTCGATCTGATTGTTCTTTTAAATTCTTGAATTTTGCTAGCAACATCAATTATAGAATAGTATATAAATATGATGCAAAAACAAGTTCATTGCTTTAGAATTTTTACTGTTACGAAATGTGAAACTACTAGAGTCTAGAGGTTTTCACTATCTTTATTCATCTATTCTTTTGGGTAATATACTACATACTCATGTGAGATGCCAAAATTGTGTCCAATGAGATAATTGCATAAACTTGGTTATACAAATAACAATACGCAAATTTTTTTTTTTTTTTTTTGCTTAAATCCATTTTTATTCACAAATTTAATAGGAATATTGTCAAAACACTATTATGTACCTCTATCGATACGTATTATTTGTTGTATAACTATATCATTTATTTATTTATTTTTGTTGCAGATTTAGTTATAATGTAGTAGTTGACCTAGCAAACTACGTTTCTTCAAAATAATTAACAAGATTAACCATTAAATGAATGACTTGTTGGTTAGAAATTAGGTAGAGTGAAAAGCTATGTTGGTGCAAATCACAGCTCATTTGGAGGATTTGTCATTACAATAAATGGAAGGATTAGGTGTGTGTGTATATATATATTATAAATAGAGTTTTAAAATGGCTTTTAGCGAAAATTACAAAGAAATATGTGGCGTGGAAGTACTTTAGTTAGGCAAGGAATATCTTTTGGTTCATTGGCTCTACTTGGATCCAATAATGGTAAAGCAAAGACGATAGGTTGTTCCGAATATTTATCCGTTCATACAAGTTTTGATTTTATCGTGAAAATATAACATAGAGATATGTGTCATAAAAAAGCCCCTTTGTTATCATAAATTCGATGTATTCTTCTCTTTGGTATTTTCGACTATGTCAATTTTATCAAAATATAGGAAATTTATTTACTTTAATATATTTTCAAAAACTTTTCTAAGTTATTATCAGAAAACAACATAAATTGGTCAGATATCTTTCTGTCCACATATATTCCATTAACACAATTCTACAAATTCCGATTAAAAAAAAAAAAAAAAAAAAAAAGGAAGGAAAAAAAATCTTGAAAGTCTTATTTTATTTCGTCTTCAAACAAAAACACAAAAACTTATAGTTTAGACTTAGTCCATTCATAATCTTTCGTGTCTAATTCTTAATGGTAGCAATAAACATCAATGATTCACACGCAAAACGAAATAAAATAAAGAATGCACATATGTTTCCCGACGTTCTTAAGGAATTTTTCTATGTTCACGCAAGCTCAACCCCATTTGTTTGACCAATTTCCATTAAGTTTGTGTTTTGCTAGTTGACAAGTTGATTTAGTTAAAGAAACATTAGGGGCTAGTTCCCTGGAGTACAATTTTGTTCACCTCTTTTAACATGGGTATCTTTACCCTGTTAAAGTAATAGGAGAGAGAGGGGGTTAAAGTAATAATTACGGGTGAATGGGATTTTGGATTATTCACTCCTAATTGGTTAACTTATTTTCTTTTTTCTGTTCAGTTGTTTTTTCTTTCTAATATTACTTTCTTATTTGGACAAAATTGGGTCAATATTTTAGCTGAAATTGATTCAAGACAGGTCTCAAATTAAAGATCTTGTTGACTACTTTAATATGAGTTAATTTTTAAGATCTGATTATAAGTATATCAACTGATAAAATACATCAAAGAAAACAACTAAAAGTATTAATTTTAATTTTTTTAATTTTGATCATATCTTTCTTTTCAAACTTATTAATTCAAGTAAATTCTAAATGATTTTATTATACTTTTTTATTTTTTGACCCACCCACTCTAGCTCCAATAATTTGATTTGAGATTATTCAACTTAACTAAATAAGAAAATTGTATATTATTCCCTTAAAAAAACAGTATACATTGCCAAAAAAAAAAGGAAAAAAGAAAGAAAGAAAATTGTAGATATCAATTAGGATTTACTTGAATTTAAGTTTGAAAAGAAATGTATGAATCAAAATAAAAATAAAATAAAAATGATAATTTTATTTATTCTTTTTTATGAATTTTAGAGGGTTATATACTTATAATTAGATCTTGCAAATTAACTCATATTAAAGTACTGGACGAGATCTTTAATTTGATACCTCTATTGAATATGCTTGATTAAAAAATTGTAATAACAAAGTAATGTTAGAAAGAGAATTTAGAATATATCATTTAGAATTTACTTGAATTAAAAAAATGTAAATATCATTTAGAATTTACTTAATTAATAAGTTTGAAAAGAAAGATATAGGTCAAAATTTAAAAAAAAAATTAATACTTATATTTGTTCTCTTTGATGCATTTTATCGAGTGATATACTTATAATTGGATTTTAAAAATTAATTCATATTAAAGTAGTCGACAAGAACTTTAATTTGATACCTATGTTGAATATGTTTCAAACCCATTTTGTCCAAATAACACAGTAATAATCTTAGAAATAGAAAAAAAAAGGGAAAAAAAGGAAAAAAACAAGAAAATAAGTCAGTCAATTATGGAGGCAATCATCAAAAATTTCATTCCCTCTCCTAATTATTACTTTAACCAGATCGGAAGAGCGTCGTCTCCCTATTAACTAGATAAATAAGAGATCCACTTAATTTAAGTTATCATTTAATGTCACCTTGATATTATGTCAAACACCAGTAGTGCTAAACAATATTACTCAATTCTAATCCATTTAACAAAGGGTAAAAATACCCTCCCCCGCCCCCCACAAGAGGGGATGAACAAAATTGTACCAAGACTAATGTGCTTTTGCCCTCTATTATTATTAGGGATAGGGACCACGCTGAAAATTTTTTAACACCTATATGAGTATGTTATGACACTAATTAATTATATAGTGACGTGGCTCTATATATAGATATATATAGGCGAGGTAGATATGCGTGAGTAATGAGCATCCACATGGATATGTATATTACATGCAGTGAGTCACCTTACTTAAATAGGTATTATAATAGAACCCGTATAGACGCTAGAAATTTATTAGGGATCATGTTTTTAGTTCTCATCAATATAATTCTTGAAGAACTTCAAAGGATGTTTATCCACGCTTTCAACCGATTTAGATGACTGAGAGTCGAGACTTTTAAGAAAATAAACGCTCTTCAGATTTATTATCAGTTGAGTAATTGATCAATCTATGCATACTTTTTAGACCATAACAAGTTAAGTTCATTTTTTGGTTCGAATAATTGGTCGGTATCTCATTTCCCATGAGAGATTTGTGGAATGAAAATAACTTAAATTGTAGCATTTCTGAGTTGTATTACTTCTTACAAATTATATATAGTATATTGATGTAATGAAAATTTTCAAGTATTCCATGTTATGGTGTCATTTACTAGTCCTATTTTTTAAATGAACTAAAAGGGGAAAAATAATTAGCCCTATACTGTGGATATCAATTGTCAAGCTCGTAAAGCCCACCTCCACATCAACGAATGGAGTCATAAAGTGTTATTTGAATGGTCTGATAACAAAACTCGAAATAGTTTGAAGTTACATAATATAACAATAACCACGTGGCATTAACCACGTACCCTATTAGAGTTGTCAAAAGATTCGTGGCTAAATTCAAGCCAGACATTAGAATCAATTCATACCTTCACCTCTTTCATCCATAAATAAATTAAAAAAATAAAAAGCCATTTATTTATGAACAATAACAAGTAACAATCATTGAGCAATGTCAATGTGGGGTTAGGCTGAGGTCCTGAGATCTAGAGATTCCATATTTAATTTCGTCTCTATGGGGCTTTATCAATATATAGGGTGTGTCTGATTATAAACATGGAATTTACGTAGATAGAAAATATTTTCTTGTCAATTAAATTCTATAAAAAATAAATTATAACGTGTTTCATTGAAAATGAAATTTTCAAGAAAAAGTATGAATTACCTAGGGGAAAAAAACCTACACCCCCTACAGGAAAATGTTTTTCCTTATTCTCAAGGAAAATGAGGTTACATGATGGAAATGTGGAAAATGGTTTCTATAGAAAAAAATTGCCAATCAAATACCATGAAAGCAGAAATTTAGGTGGAAAATGTACATTTTCCATGGAAAATCATTGACAATCAAACAAACTCTTACTGTAGTTTGTAGTCCTCTATATAGGGAATTGTATTATTACTTTATTTGGTGTATTGTTGTTACAATACATAATGTAATTGTTCTTAAAAAAACAATCATTGAGCAATTAGTCATTATGTCAATTCACCTTATTGCTACAGCTTTGTCACAGACAAAATAAATACACGGCCACTGTGAAAAATAAATAACACATATCAAATGCACAACAGCACAAGTTTGCATTGGAAAATTTCCAAAATACATAAATGATTGACATGTTAAGAATTTCAAATATCAAACGTCTAATATTTGAACATTTTCACATATATCAAGCCTCTGAAACACTAAACTCTGTTATACTTATTTTACTTCATATATTATTTATACCCGCCATTGACTTGATTGTTGAAATGAAAAACGTGCCCCTCTAACAAGTTGATCTTTACACCTCATAGCAATATGGGTGTGCATATGACGTGTGATTAGAATGACGTGATTGTAAATGTAATTAAAAGATGAAGAGTGTTTAGTTTTTTACCATTCACAAAAACCAATCTCTATTGCTCTAGTTACTGAGTCCAACAGATTTAGACTGCAGTCTATCAGAAATAGTGAGAGGATATTGAATAATGTTTTTTATTATAATAGATGATTATCATCATTCTATGTGCAACGTAGTAATAATAAATAAACTAATCTTTTTTCCCCCCGAACTTATATTATATATGGTCATGATTAACTGGGACGATAAATAATATAACTTGATAAATTAGAAACCATATCGGTGTGTAACTCACCCCTCGAGGAATTATAGTGTCTGGGTTCGCAATTGAAATATCTTGAATTCTTATCTTCTTGATATAAAGGCCGAATGTCACCATTAAAATCTCTCCACACAATAACCTAAAACCGAATTAAGGCCCGTCCAAATATAGTAAATATCTTATCCCACACATTTATTTCCAATTAAGTTCTGAATTAATTTTCAACCCCTTCTCCCTCCCAACACTCATTAAAATTATTTACTTGGCTTCTTCAATTTTTGCCTAATATATCTGCTGCCAACTTTGTGAATCTGAATTCTTTTAATAAAAAAGTTATTACTATTATTTTTTAATTCATTAATTACCATACCTATATCCCATGCCCATTTCAGGATTTCTACTTGACAAGACTGTACTACTTCTCATCATAGCTCACTATAATCAGTTCATGTGCGTTTCATGGCCATTACCTTATAATTCGTTTGGCCAAGTATACAAAGTTACTTTGAAGTGTCGTGCTTTAAAAAACGTGCCTATATACTCGCTGAAGACTTGTGTTCAATTTCCCACTCTTTAAGCTTTATAACATATTTAGAGTACTTTTGTCATGTATTTATGCTATTAGACACACTTCCACACTATTTCATGCATTTTGCTTTTTCTTTTAGAATACTAGTATTAATTAGATGACATTTTTACATTTCATAATTTTATTGTTCGTTTTCAAAACTCACGTGGTTTAATGACATCTTAGTTAGCTTTTAAACTTTTTATCAAGGGTTTGATTCTCTTCTCCTACAATACCTTTATAATATTGGAAAAAAAATGGTTTATTGTTAGTTGACATTTTTAAGGTATACCAAAAGTAAGTTCCTATTTGCTTGCCAAAAAGGGATTATTCTTTAAAATTAGTTACATATTTCTTATTTTGACCGTGTCAACTCAAGTATATGTTTCTTGTTTGGTGAGTTTGATGTGCATGTTGAAATTTTGCTAAAGAGATAGATAAGGCTCCTATTAAAGAAATAGATGGCTACGTGGTGGAAATCTAATGAAAGCTACCCCCTATTGGTAGGGCCGCTTTTGTTAGATTTCCGCCACGTAAGTCATAAGGCTCCTTAATAGGAAATAAGGCTCTGCAGGTAAGGCTTTATAGCCGAATTGGTGCATGTTGGGCTTATACACAGCAATTTTCAAAAAACCAAAACAACAATTATTGAATCGAGAAAGATAACATTTCAAAGGCCAAAAGGTTGAACGAAAGGTAAGTTGAGATCGATCTGATTTTTTAATTAAATAATAAAAAATAATTTTAGACATTTTTTCATCAAAAATTAATTTTTTCTATTTTTCCCAATTTTTTATTATTTCAACCGGTTTTATCCCTATTTTTACCGATTTAACTGGTTTCCAATCCGGTTCTTAAATAACTAGTTTTTTCAGTAAACTAGACAGGTTTTTCCTGCCAGTTCCCAGTTTTCCCAGTCGAACCAGCTAGCTCGGTTTAGTTCTCGATACTTTCACACTTAGAGCACTTATATATAGCGTTGGAAGAAAAAAAAAGGCAAACAAAAAAAACTAAGGAAAAAGTCTATTTCTGAATAATGTATAAGGAAAAACTAGAGGGATGAGTAAAGATTTTCAGCGTGCTCTTTTTTTTCTCCCTCAACGTGCACTTATTAATATGGCTATTGCATGAATGGAGTAATCAACATTCCAGTATCCTAAGCCATGAACTAACTAATTAATGACTTTGCCTTTCACGTAAAACTTTTTTCCCTACACAATATTTTACCATCGCATTTTTTGTAATGTACTCATTTTCTCTTTTTTTTTTTTGGTCCCTAAGGCCTTTTCATTTCATTTTTAACTATATGTTTAATTTGACTTTAAATTTGGACATGTGGCCAGATTAATTAGTTTGTGAAATTTTTATGGCACAAGGTTTGAGGGGGAGTTAGCTTTGTTGGGGGAAAACCCAAATATGAGTTTTTCCCCAGCACTAGATATGCAAGGATTGTGCTATATTTATTAGATATTTAAGTTTTTATGTAAAATACTTGAATTTGAATCACTCACACCCATTCGTCCCCGTAACTTTCCTCCCTTCCCTTGTCTCTTTTTTTTTTTTTTTTTGCCCTAAAGCAGCCTCGTCTGTCCCTTGTGTATATTATATTTTAAAAAAAAATCTATTGTAAATCTATTTTCTCATTTGGTCAATGTTTACGCCGTTGCGTACTATACATATGAAATAAAGCAATTCTAATGGGATTTGAAAATGAGATATTATTAGGTGACATTCTCATGTGCCACATATTCATTGGGTGATGATTACATGATTACTTTTTCATTATCTAATATAAATATGCTACATAAAAATATCACTTAATAATGTCTCATTTTCATATCCCTTAAAATTTTTCTGTGAAATATATAACTTTTAAATTTCAGATAAATGTACATCATCATCATTATTATTATTATTATTATTATTATCCTATCTGCCATATAATGGTGGATGATGGCCTCTCATCGCTTTCTTGAGTAGTCTTATCAATCACTACAAAAGTTAACCGAATGTTTGGATGGGCATTAACGTAATTTCAAGTATTCATGATATTATAAAATAGAAGTTTCAAGTAATTTCATGACCAGTTAAACTTGCTTATAAGTAAACATTGTTCAAAGCTATTCAATTTCATCTTTAATGAGTTTGAGCTTGTAGAGTTCGATCGAATATCTTTGTTGCATTTTTAATCAAAAGTTAAAAGAAACTTAATTAACCGCCCACATAAGTGTCGAGTGTAACTTTGAAAAAGGGAATATAATTTGAGACGAATATAAAATGTATCTTTTTAAGACGAAAGAAGTATAAGCCTAATAAAAATTGTGTCACACACAATAAACATATGACCAAAATTATTATTATTGGCTATAAAGAAGCCCCTTCAAAGTCAATTCCCAACCAACTAAATTCTCATTGGTTTTTATGATGAATTAATATCAACATTCATTTGATAATAAATTTTTGTTCACTAAAAATGCAAATTTTTTTCTTTTTTATGGGAATACTAATATATCTATACTTAATTAACATATATGACCAGTCGACCTATCAAAAAAAAATCTAGACTATAAACAATTATGACAAAATTAAACTTCTTTTTATCAGCGTAAAAATCAAACTTAACCAAAAGGAAATGAGCAAAAATAAATATTATTGAGTATTCTTACTACCTAGCATTAAATTATGCCGGTGCGTGAACACGGCAACACTTTTTATTCGTTGTCTCGAATAAAAAACAAAATAATTTACCTTTACCAACTTGAATTTTAATAATGCATCCATAAGAAACCAGTGCCCTTGCTCCAAAAAAAATAAAAAAATAAAAAAAATAGAAAAAAATAAAAAAAACCGGTGCCAACAACACACGTATTCCTATTCCCACCCAACTAAGAACTAACCCCAAACAAGACCAACTGTAAACCAAATTATAATCTAACTGGTAGCCCCCAGTTCGGCCCCGTTTGGCGAGATATATATAGATTAAAAGCCACATAATCTAAACTAAAAAAGAAGCTTATATAAAACTAGTTAATTTTTGGTTCGTTTGATTGGAGAGAATTGTCTGATTTAATTGCATCTCTGTATATTTTCTAACGAGAAAATAATAATCCATACAAGTTAGAAAATGAGTGGAATGCCAAATACTATTGATTATTTCTCATACAACCCATTTTTCTCAATTAAAAGCACTAATACAACAATTATAATAATAAGTAGTTAATTAAAAAAATTAGTACTTATTTTTGTTTTTTCAAAAATAAGTAAATTAACGCCAAGCAGATGCGACGGTAAGTGTTCGTCCCATCCAACAAAAATAAGTAAATTAACGCCAAGCAGATGCGACGGTAAGTGTTCGTCCCATCCAACCAAAAGAGATTCCGCCACAAAGTTCATTCACGGTGAAGCCCGGATTGCCACGTGTCCCCGAATTGAGTTTGCATCGGAGCAACTCGGCCACGGGTTGGCTCACTGGCTGGGGTTGAAACCCGGCCATGCTTAGGC
This sequence comes from Nyctanthes arbor-tristis, assembly GCA_963692815.1. Taxonomy (NCBI): domain Eukaryota; kingdom Viridiplantae; phylum Streptophyta; class Magnoliopsida; order Lamiales; family Oleaceae; genus Nyctanthes; species Nyctanthes arbor-tristis. The sequence goes on from CAVNYN010274129.1 coordinate 14,257, forward strand.
GGGCCCGCCACTTGCCAAACACTTCGCATCTTTCAACTCGGTCTCTCCCTTCGCACGCAACCGAGTTACTCATCCTCCGACCCAGACCCTCCTCGATTCTGACTCGGTCTGAGTCGTCCCTCGACAGCGTCGCCTCCAGCGAGTCAAACAATGCGCCGTAATACTCGCAGGCTTCCTTCACACGCGCCACCAGTGGGGCGGTGTTGGCGTTCATTTCTTGCTCCACCAGCATCACCACGTTCGGCGACAACCCCTTCACGCGGCGGAGCAGCTCGTCCCGCAAATTCTCCGTCGTCACGCTTTCGTCTGGCAACTGGT